>CM053253.1:39861475-40078975 GCA_028583405.1 Pogonophryne albipinna | reverse complement strand
GCACTGTTATGGTTGCAGTAAAATAAAGTAGCAGCACCTGAGTGACTGATCTCATCAACTGCAGTACAATATGTATAATTTCACTGGGATGGATCACGGCATTTGTGTTGACATGACATATGTTATTAATTATGTTATGTTATGTTTTATCATTGTATGACATTTTATGTTTTGTTTTTTCATCATATGTGATGCCATGTGAAGTAAGGTCATTGTCATGTCATGATTTAATGTTATTTCATGATGTAATGTAAAGTAATTTGCATGTGATGTTATATTATTTCACGTTATTTAATGTGATGTTATGTTATGTCGTGTTATGTATTGTTGTGTTAGTTTGACATCATGGGATGATAGGATGATGATGATATAGGATGATGATATAGGATGATGATGATAAAGGATGATGATAAAGGATGATGATAGGATGATGATGATATAGGATGATGATATAGGATGATGATTCTTTTTTTATGCGGATGATACCGTTATGTACTGTGCAGGTCCCTCCATTAAAGAGGCTGTTGTTAAATTACAGGCTGTTTTTAACATTATTCAGACTCAGCTCTCTGAATTAAAGCTTCTTTTAAATGTGGATAAAACTAAGGTAATGCTCTTTTCTAAAGCTAAAAAGACACCAGAGACTGCTTTGGATATTGTAACTACGCAAGGAATACAACTTGAAGTGGTTACCTGTTACAAATACCTGGGTATCTGGCTTGATGATTGTCTCACTTTTAAATTTCATGTAAATAACCTGCTTAAAAACTGAGGGTTAGGCTAGGTTTCTTTTACAGAAATAAGTCCTGTTTCTCGCTTGAGGCCAGGAAAAGGCTAGTCACTGTGACCTTTTTACCTGTGCTGGACTATGGTGATTTGTTATATATGAATGCACCTGCCAATTACCTGAGCAAGTTAGATGCTGCGTATCACAGTGCACTGAGATTTTTGACAAATTGTAAAGCACTTACGCATCACTGTACCCTGTATACCAAGGCGGTTATGCCATCACTTACTGTACGGAGGCTCAGTCACTGGTACTTTTTCATTTACAAAGCCATGTTGGATAAACTACCATCTTATATCTGCTCCCTGATCTCTCTGCGAATTGAAAGTACTTATTGCCTGAGATCGCATGCTGTGGTTTTATTAAATGTGCCAAGTGCTAGGACTGTCTTAGGGAAGAAAGCTTTTAGATGTGCAGCTCCACTAACATGGAACAGTCTGCAAAAAGAATGGAAAATTACCAAGCTAGTACCACTACATGTTTTTAAAGCTCGGTTGGATGCTACAAAATCAGATGCTGTTGGTACCTGTACATGTGGTTAAATATGTAAATTGTAATCCCTGTACATTTTGCTATGATGTCCTTTTGTTGTTCTGTTGTTTATGTTTTTATGTCTTCTTGTGGAACCTACTGCTGCAGGTCTCCCTTGAAAAAGAGATCATTGATCTCAATGGGATTTTACCTGGATAAATAAAGGTTTTGAATTGAATTGAATTGATGATGATATAGGATGATGATAAAGGATGATGATATAGGATGTGATATTCTCCTCTCTGGAGGAGCTCTAACCGAGGAGACACTGATGGTTCCTCCACGGCTCCTTCGTGGATGCATTTCCGGCAACAGTGAAGTTTAAAAGAGGCGTGACGCACGGCCGGACTTATCTCAGCCAATGACAGCTCTGCATGCATCCCCTGGATATTATTTTATTAACTGCTTGGATCGCAACGCGATGTTTCCAGAGAGAACAGCTGTGAGGTCCGTGCAGAAAGCAGAGCAGTGTTACACTTAACTTGTCTGGTCTCCCATCTTTGTTGCAGCCTATATGAGCCAGGCCGTAACATATGAAGACCATTGTCTCTGTGTTAACTGATTATTTTGTAAAATTCTGTTGAGTATTAAACAATTGCGTCTGTGTGAGGGTTTTAAAATAAATTGGTCAGTAAGTCAGAGATATGCAACTATATTTAATAGCTTTTATTTATAAATGATTATGGGAAGTGCCCTATTTCTCACTTGAACTCCCGCCACCCAAAATGTCTGTGCACGTCCTTGGGCCAGCCTGACGGACGGTAATTGGGTCGACAAGCTGCCTTGGGTGATGCTGGGCCTGAGGACCGCGCCTATGAGGATCTGCAGTGCTCCAAGGCTGAGATGGTCTACGGTCAGCCGTTGAGGGTTCCAGGGGATTTCCTCCCCAACGCATCGGCCCCCTGGTCGGCGACGGCCCAGCGGGCTTTCCTGCAGGACGCCGCTAAGGCCTTTGCTCCGATCCCCACTGCTCAGCACGGGACTCAGGTGTCCCGAGTTCCCGTGGAGCTTCGCTCGGCGGAACACGCGCTCACAGAGGCCCCCTGCAGCCCCCTTACGATAGGCCTTTCCGGGTCTTGGAACACAGGGGAAAGCACTTGGTGGTTGACCTGGGTGGCAAGGCTGAGCACGTTTCGGTGGACCGGGTGAAGGCTGCTCACCTGGACTTGGACCAGCCGGTGGTGCTGGCACGGCCTCCGCGACGGGGCCGCCCCCTGGCCTTGACCCCTGTCACCGAATTGGGGCCTGCGGTTCCGGTCCCACCTCTCCCGACGGCCACCCCTGCTCCTGTTCTCCGGAGTCGTGGTGGTCGGCCTGTCGTTCCTCCCCGCCACACAGACTTTGTGTATGGGTGAATTCTGGGGGGGGCTTGTGTGGTGGAACATTACGGGACATCATTCACCGTTGTATATATTGTGTGATTGCACCACGGACCTGTTAGAGCAACACATCCTCACTCCCAGGTCGGCCTATGTTGACGTTATGTCAAGTCCCCTGTGTCGGCTTTTTCCAACGCAAGGGGGGGGGCCTTAGCGTCCATTTTCAACACAAGGGGGGGGCCCTTAGCATCCATTTTCAGCTTTCCGGGATGTCCATATGCTTCTATGGACGCTCATGGAAGCACGGCATTCGTTTGTGTCGACTGCCCTTAAAGGCAATGTGAGCGTCCATTCTCATTGGATAACGGATTATTCAGACACAAATTACATCTCCTACATACTGTGGTAAGGTTGACAACGAACTACAATCACATTTTGATTGAAAAAAAAGCCAAATGCGCCGTCCTCCGAGCTCAATAGAGTATGCAGACCACAGCAAGGAGCGGATCCTAAAGGGGGTGGATCCTATAGGGGGCGTTTCCTAAAGGGTTATGAGCTCCGCCCCCCATGTATTTCTTAAAGGTATATGACGCTCTGACACTTCGACACATTTCTGAGGCCCCTGGAGGCTTCCCAGTCGGGCTCACTAACCCTTCAGCCATGGCCGCCCATGCTGTATATAGTTACGCTTTCATTTAGACTCCCACATTTTTATGTGCACAGCATCTCTATGCTACAGGTAAAGTCACTCACTTATAGAACCACAATAAGCTATAGGTGCAGTCAACTTGGACATGACTGCTTGTCTGGCTTGAAGAAAGGCCAGCGCAAAGTTTTTTTTTGGGTGGCAGCTGTAGGCTTCTGGCTTAAATAAAAAATAACCTGAACCTACGTTTTAGACAATTGAGTCCTTCTTTTCTTTTCTCATCAGGTGTGGTGACCTGGAAGGAGTACTCTGTGGAGTACACCAAGACCTACAGGATCCCGTTCCAGATCTCCAGCTGCAGACAGTGCCGCAACCTGTACAAGGACTCGGAAGGCTACAGGGGACATGGGCGCAGAGGACAACTCTTGGGGATGTACTCAGAAGATGATCTGGCAGGATTCTGCAGCATTGACTGTTTTTATGATGCTGGAGGCACCTTCCATGAAAATGGCTGATGGGGTTCCATTCTAGCATGTGTGGAGAGTACTTTTCAGGGTGTTTGTTCATTTTGATGGTCTCTGTCTTGTCCCGGTCTCACCTGCAATTATTTGGTCTTGACTTGGAAGGCAATACTACAACTACTACATACGTAGAAAAACATAGCACCTGGAAGTGCAAAACCCGTCTCCACAAACATCTCTTGTTCTATTGTCTCTCCCTTCCTGATCAACCCTGTCTCCTAAAAATTACGTTCCCACAGAACTAAACTGCATTCTCAATTACGTTTAGCTAGAAACGTATTTTCTCCCACGTTACGTTTCTTATGAACGTATCTCAAACACGTTTATTTTCTACATATCTTCTAGAAGCATATTTTCTCCCACGTTACGTTTATTATGAACGTATCTTAAATACGTTTATTTTCTACATATCTTTGCCATTTATTGTCTTGCTTATAATAATGATAATAGTCATTTATAAATATCATTTTAGAGCACACATTTAAAATCAGTAGGCGAAGCTGTAATTTTGCCAGCTGTTACTCTCATGAGCGAGGCAGAAAATATTAGTTTTAACAGCCAAAAAGCTGCTGTGTCGTTTATTGCACCTCAAACATTAAAACAAATCCAGAGTTACGTGTTTCTGTACTTCCTCTAAGAAGAAAGGACAGTAACAGAAGATCTCTGTGGCTTCAGGCTTGATCGCCGTTCAAATGACAGCATTGGTTTCCCCAAAAGTGGGCGGGGCTGTAAAGTGACGTAGATTTGACTCTCATCTATTATTCAAAACCATTCTATTTATTCTAACGTAAATTACATGCCAGTGTTTTTATTTGTTTTTATTTTAAATCGTATAATGTCGGACTTGTTTTCCCGTCTGTGAGGAAAAGAAATGGCTTAGAGCCTCAAAATACTGAAATTTGTATTTTTTTAAATCTTTTTTTCCTTCTAATTTGTTATTCTTTTCTAAATAACACACTGTTATTTAGAAAAGAATAACACACAATTATCCTTGTTTTTATTTATTCGTTTAATTCTATAATCTTGGGCTTTTTAGCATGCTTTTTAGCCGTAAATAAAGTCACCGGAAACAGACGTAGGCCGATAAGGGACATTTCGAGCGATACACACCACAAACCCACTGAACTGATTATCCAAGATCCTCAGCTTGAAGCTCGTTGATTGGATATTTTAGCCGCAATGCACACTGGGATATGGTGTTAATGCGATATGATATCCGAAAACATTTAAAAAAAAGAAAATAATACTTTATTCAGAGTGCTCTTGCTTTTCTCTTTGGAAGTCATCACAACGGCATTGTAATACACGGTTCAGCTGCATTAAATATTACACATCTGCCATAGTTCTTTATTTATAGAGCCCTGATGAGAAGACTTCTGGACAAACAGGAGAACTACCGCCAAAACTGAATACGTGACGTGGATCATAAATATATCAACAATTAAACAACATCTTGCATTTCTTTTCACAAAATACGTCTCCTTGCAGTATCAATAGTAATTCGGCTGACTTTTATATTTGATCCAATTGGTAGATAGGCTATATTTACACCATAACGGTGCACAGCTGATAGAAAAGGACTTGTAGTTTTTAAAGATATTACTGATTTTCTTTGAATATAAGAATGTAAATACTGAGTTGAGAGAATAGTCAGGGGATTTGGGTGATGGGAGACACATCTATGGAATCACAATTTCAATAGCTTACCATTAAATGACGGATATGCCTTTCTGTCTGTGATGTTTTACAAATCAGATATTAATGTGTAGAAGTAAAGCATGAGAAATAGTATAGCAATATCCTGTAAAATTATGTAAAAACATGAATAAAACTACACATCTTCAGATGTTATACATAAGTGTCCTACACTAATAATACAAAGTTATTATTAGTATGCTGTGTGTACCTTGTGTGCACCGCCTAGTGGTTAAAGCACGTCATTGAATTATTTTTGTTGAATAATGTTATTTTTGTTGAATAATTTTATTTGATGAAAAAAATATTAAGAGTACATACTTTCATAGGGGGAAAGTAGAAGGTCAATGATAGAAATATAGAATATAAAAAATCAAGAAGATACTGTAAGTGATCTCTACAATAAAACAGTTTAGTGCTGGATGTACAAAGATATTAATATGAGGATGTGCAAAACAGACAAACTAATTAACCTTTATTAACACATTAAAGAATACTTTAGGTTAAGGTCTTCTTTCAAATAAGAAAAAAGCTTTGGGGGTATCTATCTACAGATAAATATTAAGCCTGACAAAGTACTTAACGTCTAATATATTGCTTTCCTGCAATGTTAACTATGTTGAAGCACTTATTTTAACTGATATTATACATATGAATTATACTCTTATGTATGTAGATAGTATAAGAAATGTGCAGAATGTGACAGTTTAATGGTGGAGGTATACACACATATTGATAGATGTCGTAATGCACTGTTGAGGAACCGGTGACCGAAGATTTTCATTCATTGCATAACTACACCGTAGTTGTGTATATGATATGTCAATAAACCTTAGAACATCTTGAAATCTTGAAAGGGATGTGCAAAATAGCCATTATACAGTTTTTAATTAACTATTAGTAGAGAATAACGAGTAATTAATATACTTTATAGAGATCTGCAGATAAATGTTTAGTCTTCTCAAGCACCAACTATCAAATATCTCTCCTGATTGTTGGCACTTGACAATCACCTTCACTGAATTTTACTCAGGTGTAACTAAAGTCTGATTTAAGGGTTGTTTATATTTCACATCATTAATCAGAATCTGCAAAGTAACTCAAATAAATGTAGTGGAGTAAAAATACCAGGTTAACCTCTGAATTGTAGTGGAGTAGAATTACAAAGTAACAATGAGCTGTCATGTGGGTATATATTAATGCTGCCCATTATGGATACAAGCGATTTTCACCCATTTAGTAATTACATGTTTTAAATTTGTACACACCAATGTGTTTCCTATCGCCTAAACCTCCAGGGCTGTACACAGTTTAATACTGTCAACTTCTCATTTTTGGAAAAACGAAAACGTCTTTTAAAACTACAATTCCCAGTAGAGACGTGCCATAGAGAACATGTTGCGAAACACAATAGCCAGCATGTGTAGTTCTGGGGGGGGCGTTCGAGTCCAGTTTTGAATAGTCTGCCGTGGTTTCGTTCCATTTCAAAGAGCTTGACGCTCGGCGTAACCTTGGCGCACTGCCACTCCAACATCCAATCCCAGAGTTTGAAGATTAATCACGGGGTTTGTCAACGGGACTGTAGTCCCAAACGATAGCTGGGGATTATGGGTAGTGTAGTGTCTTCGGCCATCCTAAACTGATTTTTTTCTTCGGATATCATATCGCATTAACAACATCACATCTGAAGCCACGGAGATCTTCTGTTACTGTCCTTTCTTCTTAGAGGAAGTACAGAAACGCGTAACTCTGGATTTGTTTTAATGTTTGAGGTGCAATAAACGACACAGCAGCTTTTTGGCATGTTAAAACTAATATTTTCTGCCTCGCTCATGAGAGTAACAGCTGGAGAAATTACAGCTTCGCCTACTGATTTCAAATGTGTGCTCTAAAATGATATTTATAAATGACTATTATCATTATTATAAGCAAGACAATAAATGGCAAAGATATGTAGAAAATAAACGTATTTAAGATACGTTCATAAGAAACGTAACGTGGGAGAAAATATGCTTCTAGAAGATATGTAGAAAATAAATGTGTTTGAGATACGTTCATAACGAACGTAACGTGGGAGAAAATACGTTTCTAGCTAAACGTAATTGAGAATGCAGTTTAGTTCTGTGGGAACGTAATTTTTAGGAGACAGGGTTGTCCTGATACATGAGTGGTTATGACATTTTGACCTTGATTGTGACGGTGACGTTTTTGACCCAAAAGTTTACCGTCTCTTCGGGTTATTGATTATTCCCACCAAGTTTGATGGTAATCCGGCCAGCCATTCAGAAGTTATTTTGCTGACATAGGGATGACTCTCAGCTTTACTGTGCCTTTTCTTTTTTTTCTGCATTAACTGCTGCCATCTGTGTTCAGAAATTGTGTAGAAGCCTTAATGTTTCAAATTCAAAGCCCTATTTCAAAGCTCTATACCAAAAATGAGAGGCTTTATTTAAACTAAACACGTGTTTACTTGAGAGTTCCTAGTCACGTCTGTTCTGTCTGTTAATAATAATAATAATAATGTATTTGTTGTCGAGAGGGTACACTGAAAAAAAGGGGAAAGTGGGGTTGTTCAATTTGCAAATATGCATTTAATATATGAAACATAATTTATTCATGTTTCTCGTCGAAACATGAATCAATCATGTAGAACTACGTTAATCTTGAGGGGTGTACTTTCTATAAGTCTCAATCATGTTAAGAAATAAGAAAAAAGTTATGTTTGTCTCTGTAACTCCGCCCACTGAGCACATACGTCAGCAGCTTGCTCCGCAGCCGATTACTCAACTTCTAATTATTATTTACAAATATTTTATTCACAAATCAATATGGTCGGACTCAATCCCGTACTTTAACAGTTTCGTAATTTAACCTGAACAATATGGCACTTTAATGGACAAGATGCAAAGCAGAAAAAAATTGCAAAATATATTTATTTTTAAAAATGTGAAGCTTTTTCTTTTTTAAACAAAGGACGGGGGGGTTCTACCATCTTTTCTTCCCGCATCGAAGGAGTAAGCTGGTTCTGTCCCGAGAACATCTCTACAAGGTCAAAGTTATTTAAAGTTATTTAATGTCATCAAATGTTCGTCATAGTTACAGGTTATCACAAGACGCATTGTTTGCAAAAAGCAGAGTTCACATTTGCCGTTACAACGAGCAACGAAATACAGCTGTCAATTTGTAAACATTGTCATTCATGTGTTAGCTAGGATAAAGCCATGAAAATCATAAGGTGAGTTTATATTGATTGACTTGTGTTTAGCGTGTTTTTTTATACTGTGAGTATTTGTAGAGCGTAAGTCCGGCAGTTGCTTTATTTAAAACTATGAACCTTGCCCAGAGTTATGCACATTAAACCGAGCTCAGTGGGGAGGGGGGAGTCATAGATGATGGATGAGCTTGCGGCATGTTTGCATGTCTATAGGCTACGTCTTGTTTTAAATGATTGTTTCATGTCTGCTGTCAGGCGGTGTAGAACTTTACTGCGTCGGTCCGGCTCTGCAGGGCGCTGATGCAGGTTGTAGGCCTACCTTACGTTAAGCGACCATCTTTACCCATTTAAGGTGTTGATTGTTAAAGATACAATATTGTCTGTGGGACCGCAGTGTTTTCCCTAAAAAACTGTGTTTATGTCTCTGCTTTGATCCGCTCTGTGTTCATGTAAATACCGTAAATACACACAGATCAAAACAGAGACACAATATTGTGTGTGGGGGTGTGTCCCGGAAAGCGACACTTGATACTGGAAAGTGGAGGATATTAATGATTGTGTTACATTTTAGCAGTGGTGCACATACCATGAATATGGGGACATGCCGGACAGATCAAGTAAGGGTTACGACCCACCCGCTGTGAAATGAACTTATCTTCTATGGCCCTTTCTCATTTCATCAAATCCCCCTCCTCGACTCCTCGACTCCTCGGTCCTCCGGTCGTGACCCGGAAATGAATTTCAGCGCGCCATGTTGAAGGACATCTCATTTCTCTAAATGCACTTCGAGGACCGAGCATCGAGCATCGAGGAGGCTCTCTGGAGGAGCTCTAACCGAGGATACACTGATGGGTCCTCCACGGTCCTCCACGGCTCCTTCGTGGATGCATTTCCGGCAACAGAGATGTTTCAAAGAGTCGTGACGCACGGCCGGACTGATCTCAGCCAATGACAGCTCTGCATGCATCCCCTGGATATTATTTTATTAACTGCTCGCATCGCGACGCAATGTTTCCAGAGAGAACAGCTGTGATGTCCGTGCAGAAAGCAGAGCAGTGTGTATAATATATATCACTCAGTAGAACAGGCCTACTCTCTTTATTTGCTGTAGTTTAGTAGATCTCTACAAACAAAGAGTCCATATTTTTCTAAAACCATTTAGTGCTTCACATAATAAAATACACAACGGCTGTTAGGCTGTTAGCTGTGTGTGTGTGTGTGTGGTACAGTGTGTGCGTAGATGCAGCGGACAGACAGGTCTCAGTTGGTTTGGTGTCCTCTGCTTACTTTTAATACTTGTAAATAAAACTTTTGGTCCGTCATTTATTTTCCTCATTGTAGCGACCAGAGAGGGGGGGGGGGGATATATCCAGTCTCTGATAGTGTTACGTTATTATGAGAGTGCTCTGTTTGATTCTGAAATTGTATATATATGTATATAAATATATACATATATGTGTGTGTGTGTGTGTGTGTCCGCATTTGTAGCCTGTTATTGTCTCATTATTCCGCATTGTGAATGAATCAAAGTGGTCATGAACACATCTGTCCATCAGACAGAGGGCTGCTGTGCCTCCTGTCATCATTAATGGACGTCTCTTTAAAATGACCGCTCAGAGGAGAGGAGTTCTCATTTCTCTAACCGCCTGCTGCTTCCCCTCCTCTCTCCTCGGTTCCCCTCCTCGGCTCCTCGGCTCACATCTCCTGTGGGCGGGACTAAGTATCGAGGATAGGAGTCGAGGAGGGGAGTCGAGGAGGGGAGTTAGAGAAATGAGAAAGGGCCCATATTTGCCGTACACTTGTGTTTACGGAAGTTGAGATGTTTCTCGGTTCTGATTGGTTGTTCCTCGTCACATGACGAGCGTTGCGCGCTGCTGCAGTGCACGTCTCCATTGAAACCAATGGAAATGAGCTCGCAACGCTGATGTGTATGGCTCCGTACAAAGTTGTACTCATTGCATTAGTGTAGGCTACTGTAGCTTTTTACACTGGAGGCGCCCATCTCGGCCGAAGTCGGTTCATATTAACCTAAAGGTACATAGTTAAATGGTAAATGTCGCCTTTAAGGAGCAGAACATTTTTGTTTTATTTGTGTGTGAACAATGAAATAATTTCAAATATGTTTTTCTGTGTGGAGAAGATTGACCTCAGCCTTCCTTTCAACATTGTTCCAAAGGCTCTGTAGTAAATGGTGAGTATTCAAAAGTTTTGTGTGATTTACTTGACTAACTTAAACTTGATCTTTAACGAATTGAAAACTGGTATTAGTCTGACCATTTCTGAATATTTATTCATAACATTTACATACTGCAAACATTGCAGGGATATACACATGTTCTGATTTATTAGGCAAAAGTGATTCAGAAAGTGAGAGGCAAAAGCCAAACACTCTGCGATAAAGCCTCCTTCACAAAAGTGATAATGTTTTGTTTGTTGAAATGGCTATAAGGCTGTTTCTTATATGTAGTCTTATATTACAGTAATACTTATTTTAAGTCGCTTTGGAAAAAAACGTAAACTAAATGAAATGTAATGTAGTCTAACCTGGTTGTTCGTACTTGATATAAAAAGTTATTCTCACTATAGAGCCAACACAGGAGCAATGTGGTCCCTTCTCCGTGCTCTGGTCAATACATTTTGAATCAGCTGAAGCAACTTAACTGACTTCTTGGTACACCCTGATAATAAAGAGTTACAATAAGCTAGCCTTGAAGTAACAAATGCATGGACTAGTTTCTCTGCATCGTTTTGAGGCAAGCACACAACTACAATCATAACATCATTAGAAAATGAAATGATTTCATGATTTTTATGACTGTGATATTTTGTTTTCTTTGATAAATGCGGAGTTCAAGTGCATAACAACCCTGCCCCTCCAATCAAGAGTTCTCTCTCAGCTGGATGTGCTATCTGACAAACTTCTGAAGGTTTTTGAGAAGAGAGGAGGACAGATAGGCCAGCGTCTGAACTGTATTATGTCAAACATGACTCAAGTAAGAATTCATTTAAAGGAAATTATACATCGAGTCAATAGTGTACACATTTCATTGAGCAAAACAGATTCTTTCTTTTCTTATTCCCCTTCACTTAGGTTGATGATGTCGATTTAGGCTGGGATTGTCTTCTCAAGGGGCTGTGTGTGTACCTCTGTGTGTGTACCTCTGTGTGTGTACCTCAATGAGAGAGTTTGTGGTCAGTAGAAGTAATATTTGACCTTTTGATTTTTTTGTTGGCCGTTAAAATATGTATTTATTGAAACACCACATAGTATATAGCCTAAAGTATGTGAACATCCCTGTTTGTTTAATAGCCAGACTACACGGAAAAGCTAGAGGGCTTTTCATTTAAAACGGATACAGGAAATGAAACATTTTTTATCAGGTCAGACAGGAGTATATCAGATAACAAGGAGGCTTAAAAGTACTGACATCTGACCAAATGTACTTGTTAAACACAGGGACTTAGTAATGGGTATATATATGTATTGATTTGTTAGATCTCACTCTGTTCCTTTTGTGACTGTGCGCTCTGCAGGCAGAAGATGAAGACGTCATTCTGCGGTCCATTGAGGGGATTACAGTGGGCCTTTATGTTGTCAAACACAATTCCACCATGAGACCAGAGGACAGATGAGACCAGAGGACAGATGAGACCAGAGGACGGATGAGACCAGAGGACAGATGAGACCAGAGGACAGATGAGACCAGAGGACGGATGAGACCAGAGGACAGATTGTCCTGGAAGGCCAACAGGTACTAACTGATGTGGACAACATTGCATTAGCTGCTACCATGCTGTTTGGACTAATGTATGCAATGAACCTGAACTACCCCCCTAAACTGAAGTGCACGTTCGAAGTGCTCCAGCAAATGTTAATGGAGCTAGACGGCAACATGCTCTCCAAGAAAGCCCAAGCGTTTAAAAACAAACTGTTTGAGTGAGCTGTTGCCATGGACCATTGTGCACTTTTACAGCATTCATACTGGACTTTCATCGATACAACGTCGTGCACTTCCTTTGCTCATGCTTTTTGCTTGATTTGCATGTTTCAGAAATGTGGGTTTTTCCTGGGGTCATGTGTTTTCAGAATGTACCACTTGTCATGTGTTTCAGAATGTACTAATTGCACTAATTGTACTAATGTACTAACTTCAAAATGTCAGTTCTTGTTTTTATTTGTAATACTTTCTTTCGTGCATATGTGGTGAGAAACCAGGCCATTATTATACTTCCATGTATTTTTCCAAAGCAATGCCATTGATTTCCTGCATTAAAGTGTCCTTTCATATTAGCAGGTTACTATTTAAATAATGGATTTGCAAGAACATTTCCTTTTTTCGGCTAGGCGTTGGCATTTTCTGTTAATTGTTTACTATGAATGAGTTACACAAATAAGCCTTTCTTTGCCATCTGGCCCAATAAACCTTTATTTTGGTCGGGAGAATAGTTTCCTTTAAGCTTCCTTGCTGTGTTCTAGCACAATAATGTATATATACATGCATCACAAACATTTTCTATTTCTTCTATTTCTTTATTTTCAATGTATTTGTTAATTCTCCTGGGGCTGCATGATGGAGGAACCAAAAGCTCATCTGGATGTGTGCTGGTTGTTAATATTGTTTTATTTTTGGAGAAAAATACATGAATGTTGTTCAAAGAAATGTGTTTGTCTTTATTGACTATTTGTTTTAAAATGTTGTGATTAGGGCTGTCAAGTTAACGCGTTAATAACGCGTTAACGCAAAAAAAAATTAACGCCACTAATTATTTTAACGCGTTAACGCATGTGTATTTTTTTTCCTCGGCCGCCCCGTAGTTTCAGAGCGCATCGAGTTTAAAATACCATCTACAAGCTGATGCTGACGCCTGCTTGTGGCAGACCACACTTCCACGCTCACCGGCAGGCACCGACTGGCTATTGGGAGGATCGTGTGTGTGTGTGTGTGTGTGTGTGTGTGTGTGTGTGTGTGTGTGTGTGTGTGTGTGTGTGTGTGTGTGTGTGTGTGTGTGTGTGTGTGTGTGTGTGTGTGTGTGTGTGTGTGTGTGTGTGTGTGTGTGTGTGTGTGTGTGTGTGTGTGTGTGTCCCAAGCGAGCGAGAGAGACCTTACGTGCATTGTTGTTAGCATCTGGTGCTAGCTAGCTGCGCTAACGGATATAAGGAGCTGTTTAAATGAAAACAGAGGAGCGACATTTCGCCACAACTGCGCAGAGCACTTGACTTTATGCAGGAAGCCAGACAGTGGGACATTGTACGAAAAGTCAGCACACTCAGCACGGATAGTGCGCGCAACATGATTGCAGCGTCCAGGCAGCTCCCGTTCGAGCATATGCCTTGAGTTGCACATAGCTCCAACGATCCAACACACACACACACACACACACACACGTATTGTATTATTGAATGAGAGAGGTTCCAGGTTGAATTGAGGCGAATATTTGTAATGTTCAGAGATTGTTGTGTTTAATATTCATGAGAATATTTGTCATTGTTCAAATGATAATAAGCATAAAGCATATTTGTCCACTCATATGTTGATAAGAGTATTAAAAACTTGAAAAATATTCCTCTAAGGTACATTTAGAACAGATAAAAAATGTGCGATTAATCGCGATTAACTATGGACAATCATGCGATTAAATATTTTAATCGACTGACAGCCCTAGTTGTGATACATGCTGTAGATATAAGAGATTAGGATGGATCCTGTAGAAGAATGTACGACATGCCTCTATTCACATGAAATAAATAATCTTATGTACCTCTTGAGCACTAGGTAGATTAAACAGAAAACTATAGCATGTAGTTTAAACAAAACATTCATGTGGCTCTGTACAGAAATATACTGAGTATATTAAAAGCCTAAAATGAACATAAAAAGTCATGTTGGTTAAACATAGGGTAAATGAATATACCTAATATTAAAGGAAATGTTCACATTAACAACAATTTCATGTTTCTTTGACATAACATAGTTGTGTGTCTCTAACATAATGGAATAGTTTTGAGCACACATGTTTTTAATATGTGCAACCGATCTCCATGTTTTTTATTACTTAAGTCCAACAGACTTTTTACAGTGAAGCTTAAATAAAGAAATCATGTTGCTTTAACAGCTACAAGTTAAATATACTGAGCATATAATAACTGAGCCTAAAATGAAACATAAAAAAGTCATGTTGGTTAAACATAGGGTAAATGAATATACCTATATTAAAGGAAATATTCAAATGAACATAACAATGTCATGTTTCTTTGACATAACATAGTTGTGTGTCTTTAACATAATGGAATAGTTTTGAGTACACATGTTTTTAATGTGTGCAACCGGTTTCCATATTAAAATCATGTTAATGCAACGGCCTTTTTTTTCAGTGCATTATGTTTGTTTCATGTCAATGCTTGGGCAACTCAAGTTGCTGCCCTTATCTTGTCTCTGTTCAAAGTGGAATTTACACAGAAATAGCCAAATATCATTCTGGATCTTAACACACCCCATAGTGAAATATATAGCCTAGTGTAAACCTTATACTAATAATAGCAAAATTGTCCATCTACAAAACTTGGATGATATTCAAAGATGACCAACACAAGTTGTATAAGGCAGACAGTGTGTTTTTCTTTCTGAGTTCATGTTAAATATCAAAATGGATCTTTTGGTTGATGAAGTCAGAGATAATGAAATCTGGGCACATATGTTGTGGTTGCTGAATTAGAACACCCAATAAAATGTTTATGTTTAATGAAGACTTTCCTCTTTGTATGTACTGTATATATTTTCCTTTGTACAATGTATTGGTATGTACTATACATTTCATGTTTAGTATTTGATTTGTATTGTAATGTTTCAAAAATAATAAATACGTTAATTAATGAATTAATCTTACCACCAGACACAACATGAACAAATGAATGATACACATCAGGACAGTAACTTCAACTTCAGTATTTTAGGTGTACAGAAACCTCTACTCATGTTGTTAAATGATACACAGCAATATCTTCCATAAAACGTAGTTGATTGATTTGAATAATAATTACTACCACTGCACAAACAGTAAAAAATGATATGCCTACAATTTATGAGTTTAATGTATCCTATGTTATGATAAACTATCAAATTGACTCTGTATTCATTATGATCTGTCAATAGGTCAATTAATTTGTCTTCTCTGTGGGTTGTATACTCTTCATTCTTTATGCAAATTAATTATAATTATTATTTTTCAAAGTTCGTTTATGATTCATTCAAAGCATTAAAATAAATGAGAAACAGAGCGTCATATACCTTTAAGAAATACGTGGGGGGCGGGGTTCATAACCCTTTAGGAAACGCCCCCTATAGGATCCACCCCCTTTAGGAACCGCCCCCTGCCTGCGGTCTGCATCCAGACTCCAGACCTATGATCCAGACCCATCTCTCCGAGCTGGACACATTACATTGGTCTCTATCTGCAGCCGGAGAAGAAACGAGTGCTCAGGGACCGTCTGCAAAGTGCAACTCTGAAAAAAGAGAATACAATAATATTCAATCACTATTATACAGCTTATTACTACCAAACTCACTACACACATCAATAGTCTCCTGTGTGTCATACTACAGCAAGGAGTTTGGAAGAATATGCTTTTGAATAATGTTGGGGAATATTTATAATGTAAAATGTTGAATAAATATGGCATCATCTTCAATAACTTTACTATTGTACAGTTTATTTCTTCCAAACTCTCTGCTGTAGTATGGCCACCCCACCAGGAGACTGGGGGCTTGCTTGGTTTAGGTAGATGTTTCCGTTCCACACTCCACTGCAGCAGGTGGCGGTACTGCATGTTGTTGATGCATCTGACAGCTTTTCAGCATTATCAAGTATACGATCAGGCAGATCTTCATTTAGAATGGACATAATAAATGAAATATTTCTAATTTTATATAAAATGCAAATCAAAGGCATAGCAACTCGTTTCATCTGGGTTCCTGCTCATGTTGGTGTGGAGGGTAATGAACAGGTGGATATTCTGGCCAAACAAACACTCAGAATTATGAACATAGACATAGAAGTTCCACTCAGCAAAGCGGAGGTTCAAACATTCATTCAGAAATATGCACAAACAACATGGCAAGAACATTGGGACCTTAGTGATACAGGAAGACATCTTTATCAAATGCAAAGGTATGTGGGGGTTGGAAGGAAGGTAGGGTTTAAAAGAAGGGAGGAAAATGTCATTTCTCGGATGAGAATGGGTCATACAGGTCTCAATCATACATTAAGTATAATAGGAAAGCATCCAACCGGAAAGTGTATACACTGCAGCCAGCCAGAAACTGTTGAGCATGTTTTACTGCTTTGCAGGAAATATAGTACTCAGAGAAATGTGCTTTTCCAGACACTGAAGAAAGCAACATTCCATGACTTGTCGCTATCAGGGCTGTTAGGGAAAACATCAGGCAATATGTATTGTGAGATTATTACGTTTCTAAGAGAAATTGATACATTTAAAATAATCTAGAGTTTTGGTTCTTTATTTTATTTCTTTTGTTTATTGTTTTCTGCATAGTCTGTTGTCCACACTCCAGTCCAGTTGGTGGCGGTAATGCACCTACAGGTTGGTTTGCCATCCGCCAATAAACACTGAAGAAGAAGAAGAAGAAGAAGAAGAAGAAGAAGAACAATAAGAAGAAGGTATGTTGTTGAACGTAACTTCCACTCGTCTGCTGGAGTCACCGGGGCTTCTCTCACTCCGCCGCACACACACTCCCTTCTCTGAACAGGTCTCCGCCGCACACTCCCTTCTCCTGTTCCACGGCTACATGCTAACTCATAAACTCTGTAGCACTCCCGCTAGCCTCTGCTCGCTGCTTCATTTCATTAAGAAGCGTTAGCGCTGATTTGTTTCACAGTGTTCAAACATGTCTAAAGGCAACCTTCCAACGGACAAGACAATACGTTCACAGTAAAGTTAGTAAGTGAACTATTTCAAAGCATCTAATGTTAACTTAGCTAGGTAGCTAACACTGTTTAAGTGATATTTTTGCGTTTGAATGGCTGAAAAAAGGCGATATTAGGTTTGTTTCTTAAACTAACGCTAGAAGGACCTATAGCTCGGAAGTTGACGTAGCAAGGTTAGCATGTCTCAATCTGCAGAGGTGTGCAGGTTATACAAGCAGAATGTCCACAGAGGGGACACATACATAGTTACAGCAAAAGTGAAAATGTAGACAACATTTAAAAAAAACACTTTTAGATTAAAGGGAATGCACACATTATACGATTAAAAATATAAAATAAGTCACATTCGAAGTAGATTCTAATAATTTACAAATTGCACATAAGTGTTATTGCACAACAGTGTTGTCGTAGTCTTAAGTTGTGTGAGTGGGGGGGGGGGGGGGGTTTACAATTATTTTGTCTTAGTTTCATGGGTTGATAAGTGTTGTAATAATACATTGTGTGTGTGTGCAGCTTGAGGATGGAGCTGTCTGTCCGGCTGGTGGTGCTGCAGCAGCTGTGGGAGGGCTGCGGGGTCAGCACGGTGCAGCAGGGGGGGCAGCAGCTGGGGGGGCTGCTGCTGCTCTGCCTGGCCTGCAGACTCTGCTTCAGACTGGGTGGGTGCTCTCTCTTATCAGCAAGCCTTCATCATAGCAACACTCGTCTTCATTATTTCATGTGGATATAGCTCAAGGAAAAGGATGGTATGGTGTGTACTAACATACTGAGATAATGTCCCTTGATTTCAACACTACTCCTATTCAAGATCAAGTGACAGTGAAATAGAATTTCTTTTTTTTAAACATATTAGATTTTCTGTCATCCATGTTTACTACAATGGGCTAGAATATACCTAAATGCAACCGGTTTATGATGTGATGTACGATGAAAGCTTCATTCGGAAAGGAGCTCTGAGGACTTTATCATCATTTATCAAATCTTCTTACTTGTGTTCCTCAGGATGTGAGTCCACTGTGAAGCATGTGGTGTCCGTGCTGGCGGGGGTGTACGGCCTCTTCCTGTTCTTCCAGCTGCACATGCTGTGGGTGCTTCTGCTCAGTGTGCTCTGCTACCTGGTTCTGCTCCTCAGCCGACACTCCAGCAGCAGAGGAGTCTTCCTCTCTGTCTTCATCCTCATCTACCTCCTTGTTGGGTGAGAAACAACCTGCAAAAACACATATGTTCCTGGAAGCTGAAATCATTTTCGAAATCTAAAACAAAGAAGGGAGTGGGTAATGGCCTCTTCTTCCCGTCTTACCATCTTGCACAGGTGCTGTCGCGGCAACAAAATCTGTACACACAGAAATATAAACACCTAACAAAGTATTAAATACCCCTCTGTGGTACTGTAGGCACACAATGTGCCATGATGACATGCACACACACATCGATTTGTGTCTTTTAAAAACACTCGTTATCGTCATGTCAGGTTTTTGGTGCATTTAATCAAGTCTTGGATTGCAGAGTATGAATGTCCTCTTGCTATTTTCAGACGATAAATACTCCTCTCCGTTCCTCCAAACCCCGCCCCCTCACTGAAAATAATGAGTGACAGGCTGATAGTGACCCGATAGAAACTTTATTATTCACTTAATCACTTATTGAGATATAATGAAGCTAACTTAGTCTCATACATTCATGGGATTCATGTAACAGTAAGACAGAGAATGTAAGTGTGCACCCACATGCACTATTTTAGTGCATTTATTTGTACTCCTGGAGTGGAGTGCACCAGCTGGGCGTAAAAAAGTAGGTCTTAACTCTAACGTCGGGCTTAGCTACGTCCGACTTAGTGATTCGAATTTACACCGAGTGCACCCAGCCTGACTAGTCTCGGTCGTAGCTGCGCCTGGTCTTAAGATGCGCGTCCACGTGAATACACGCAAAACAGTAATTGTTGCCAAGCAACACACGTCTACATAATTTAACACTCGAACTCCTCCATTCAGAGCAAACTAAGACTTGGATAATGGAGTCATGGATAACAGAAACCAAAAGAAGAGAAAAATGACGCCCACACGCCGAAAAAGAAAGAGGGATTTTACAGAGCTACAGCGTGAACTGGTGGAGAAAGAGATTGTTCGTGTGGAGGTGGAGACCGCACAACTGAGAGCGGAACATGACAAAATTGAGCTGGAGAAGGAGAAATTAAGACTCAAAATTATAATTCTTAAGAATCAGCAAAGAATCACTGAAGAGGACAATTTGTCATTCACCATTCTCTCATGTTAATAGTTCTCCAAATGTTATCTAATGTTCTTGTGTGTGTTTTTTGAATAAAATAGGCTATAAAACGGCCTAATGAAAATATGTGGTCACAATGGGAGCTTATTGAAATGCAATTGCAAAAAAACTGCGTTCATATTACAAATATACAGGGCTAGGCTATATGTTGTTTATTGTGTGATTGCGGTTAACTCGTCTTCACGGATGCCAGGAGGATTTTGCTGCTTCTTCTTGTGTTGGTAAGTGAATATAATTCCTAAGGCGGCGCTGGAGAGCCAAGGAAACTTGTCTAATAGCCCGACATGCAGTTGTGCGATGAACATTAATCATGTCTCCCACAGTATTAAAGTAAAATCTGAGCGCAATCAGCTCCTGCAAGGTTGGGGAAAGCGCAGCGTTTCTGTCTGATCCGTTCTGTAGTTGAGGGGAGATCTCCTCGATTCAATCAAAAAGGGCTTGTCTGCCGAAACGAAACCTCTATCAGCTCACTGAATAGATGTCCAGTGGGTTTGTTCGATCACGGACGACTCTCTCTCTTCTTAATGCCCTTTTGGTTGCAACATGTAAACAAGTCGCACTGCCATAGTTATTTTCCTTCTTGCCTGTTTTACGTTACTATGGATACTAGTCTCTCTTTCCGATTTACGCCTGCTCCATACTAGGCGTAAAAGTTACACCTGGGCGCAACGCATACAGGACTTAAGTCTAAGTGGTGCACTAGTCATAACTTTAGTTTGGTCTTAACCTTCGGTTCTACGTCGGACGTAGAGTTACGACCAGCTTACGCCCAGCTGGTGCACTCCACTCCTGTTGTCTGCTGTGTTCAGACTCAAGTCATGTGTGTGATGCCACATTCAGGACCTTCAGTGTCCTTTCTTTAACAGAAGGCCGTTGCTAGAAGCTGCAGCTAGACTGCAGAAGCATTAGTTTTTTGTTTTTGAGGATGGAACAATTTCACACACAGATATAGGGAGGCTAGACCTATACAATTGATTAATTATTGTTTATAATTTAATGTCAAGACATTTATGTTATTGATTTCTGAAGCACTTTCTAAATAATAGTCTGTGTGTGGCTGTATGTGTCTGTGTGTGTCTGTGTGTGTCTGTGTGAGTCTGTCTGTGTGTGTGTGTCTGTGTGTCTGTGTGAGTCTGTGTGTGTCTGTCTGTGTGTGTCTGTGTGAGGCTGTGTGTGTCTGTGTGTGGCTGTGTGAGGCTGTGTGTGTCTGTGTGAGGCTGTGTGTGTGTGAGGCTGTGTGTGTCTGTGTGTGTCTGTGTGAGGCTGTGTGTGTCTGTGAGGCTGTGTGTGTCTGTGTGAGGCTGTGTGTGGCTGTGTGTGTCTGTGTGTGGCTGTGTGTGTCTGTGTGTGGCTGTGTGAGGCTGTGTGTGTCTGTGTGAGGCTGTGTGTGTCTGTGTGAGGCTGTGTGTGTGTGAGGCTGTGTGTGTCTGTGTGTGTCTGTGTGAGGCTGTGTGAGGCTGTGTGTGTCTGTGAGGCTGTGTGAGGCTGTGTCTGTCTGTGTGAGGCTGTGTGTGTCTGTGTGTGTCTGTGTGTGTCTGTGTGAGGCTGTGTGTGTCTGTGTGTGTCTGTGTGTGGCTGTGTGAGGCTGTGTGTGTCTGTGTGAGGCTGTGTGTGTGTGTGTCTGTGTGAGGCTGTGTGTGTCTGTGTGTGTGTGTCTGTGTGTGTCTGTGTGTGTCTGTGTGAGGCTGTGTGTGTCTGTGTGAGGCTGTGTGTGTCTGTGTGAGGCTGTGTGTGTCTGTGTGAGGCTGTGTCTGTGTGTGTCTGTGTGAGGCTGTGTGTGTCTGTGTGAGGCTGTGTGTGTCTGTGAGGCTGTGTGAGGCTGTGTCTGTGTGTGTCTGTGTGAGGCTGTGTGTGTCTGTGTGAGGCTGTGTGTGTCTGTGTGAGGCTGTGTGTGTCTGTGTGTGTCTGTGTGTGTGAGGCTGTGTGTGTCTGTGTGTCTGTGTGTGTGTGGCTGTGTGTGTGTCTGTGTGAGTCTGTGTGAGGCTGTGTGTGTCTGTGTGAGGCTGTGTGTGTCTGTGTGAGGCTGTGTGAGGTTAGTGATGGCAGTTTGACACTGAAGCTTCAAACCCTGGACTTCCTATTCCATAGAAGCAGTGCTTCGAAGCTTTCTTCAAATCACGTGACATTTCCTGAATGAATCACTTGACTGGTTCGCCGTCCAATCAGGTGATTCAATGCACTGCCTCGTCTCGATTCTGACAGGTGACAGGTTGAAACAGTTTCAAACTTGAGTGCTTCAACACTTTATGACCGCTCTAAACAATGCGCAATGTGGGGGTTGTTGTCGTAGTTTGCGTTGTTGCTGTTGAGTTGTTGTTGGTATTGCATTTGAATTGTAGTATCATTATAGAGCAAGCCAGGAAGAAAGATAGGTCGTTCTGGCTTGGGAAACACTTGGAAATGTGGAGAAGTTGTGAACAAAAAGACAATTATCAGTAATATAAAAACAGTCCAATAGTTCAAGGAATAGATAGCCCAGTGGATAGAGCCGGTGGCCCGAATGCGGCGTGTCCTCCGCACAGCTGGTTCAAAGCCCGGAACGGATGAACTTTTAAATCATTGCTTTTCAACTTTAATACTTTAATGACTGATAAAAGGCCGTCTCCTCCCAAAAACATGTCTTAGTGTGTGTGTGCATCGAATATTTAAAGATACGTTAAACCCACTGCAACCTTGCACTTCGCCAGGAGAGGTCGCTGTAACTGAAGCTTCGAGAAATGAACCTATTTCCGACACAATTGTCCAAGTGGTTCAACGCTTCATTCAAAGCTTAATTTTGCCATCACTGTGTGTGTGTGTGTGTGTGTGTGTGTGTGTGTGTGTGTGTGTGTGTGTGTGTGTGTGTGTGTGTGTGTGTGTGTGTGTGTGTGTGTGTGTGTGTGTGTGTGTGTGTGTGTGTGTGTGTGTGTGTGTGTGTGTGTGTGTGTGTGTGTGTGTGTGTGTGTGTGTGTGTGTGTGTGTGTGTGTGTGTGTGTGTGTGTGTGTGTGTGTGTGTGTGTGTGTGTGTGTGTGTGTGTGTGTGTGTGTGTGTGTGTGTGGCTGTGTGTGTGTGTGGCTGTGTGTGTGTGTGTGGCTGTGTGTGTGTGTGAGGCTGTGTATCTGTGTGTGTGTGTGTGTGAGGCTGTGTGTATCTGTGTGTGTGTGTGTGTATCTATGTGTGTGTGTATCTATGTGTGAGGCTGTGTGTCTGCCAGTAGGAATGTCGTTGTTCGTTCTGCCTGAATATTGGCATTGCTTGTTGAAATATTGCATTGTCAATGTCTAAACTTGGTTTTGTTCTTTCATTTTATCCTGAGTCATTTCAGTTTCAGAGGCCAGCAAAGTAAACTGCACCAAATAGTCCAATTAAAAACCTGGCATAATGTTGCCAACTGTTAGGAAAGGAACTGTCTGCACTAGCTCCATAAGCTGCTAAGTCTAGGTAAAACACTGAGAGCCTGTCTCTTCAGGCCTCGCTCACAAAAGCCACTAAAGTCCAAATGTTAATTCTTAACTTAAACAAGTTGCAGCCTGTTAGAGCGGCTCCTACTCACTGCTGAATAGTTTCTATATATCCATTCCATAAGTAGTCAGCATACCCACGCATTTCTGGTGTAGAATACATTGTAAAATCTTTGTTTCTTTCCCTCTTCCTTTCAGAGAGTTGCATCTGATTGACATGGTGACCTGGCATAAAATAAGAGGTAAATATTCCACCAGTCGTCCTGAGAACACGGTCACTGATGTATGTTTAGTTGTGTATTTGAATCAGTTGATAGTACCACATAGTTCCATAACTATGTATTTAATGTCCCCATTTCCCATCAAAGGTCATGTTTATCCTTTTACAGTCGTTTTTTTACTTTAAAATAATTAAAAACTGACAGTGATATGTTTTACTATGATAGGAAACAGAGAATGGTTCATATGGTACTAAATCTATTGCTGTGAAAATCAAAGTTCAAAAGTTTGTGACAAAAGTTTGTGCGAACCTGTCAGCTATGGAAATCTTAAAAAGTATAATATTGCAATGTATGAAAATTGTAAAAACAATATATTATCCTAGGATGTAGTTCTTAGAAAAGGGATTCTACAACACATTTGGTAGTCGTTACGAAATTCCACAATTCTCAATATCCTATTGGACCCCAGGGTGAAAACAATACACTGCTGAAACTACTATTGCTTTAAAGATGACCTTTAAACACATCATGATAACGTTATTCAGGGTTCTTACGGTCATTCAAAACCTGGAAAATTCATGGAAATTCAAAATGCTAATTCCAGGCCCTGGAAAAGTTATGGAAAACTATATTTTTCCCAAAGTTTTGGAAAAGTCATGGAAATGTAACTAAAGTTGCATCAAATATAATTGATATGTTATCTAATCGCCGAAATAGTAATAATATAATGATAATAAATACTTTATCGTATAGTAATGAAACGTAAAATGGCATTTAACTGACAAGGTATTCTGCTGGTGAGAGATTTGAGTTGCTTTAGCCTGTAGAAGCTAGTAAGCCTATTTGATTTGTTTTAGATAGGCACGACATGTTTCAGACCTTATTTTCCTGTTCCATGTTAAAATAAACCATTTTCAGTGGTACCGCTGAGAGTCATTTTTTTGGTCATGGAAAATTAGGTAAAGGTCCTGGAGAAGTCATGGAAAAGTCATTGAAAATCATAGGTGAAAAAGTGTATGAACCCTGATTATTACACACCTTAGCATAACAATCATCTTTAGTGAATGGAGCTTGAGTGCAATATCATTTCTTAACAGGGTTGGGAGGGTTAGTAAGAACAATTACAGTTACTAGTTACTTGTAAAAAAAAAAATCTAACTTAATCTGAGTATCAAAATATATAATTAATGTAACCTGATTACCTTTCAATACTTTTGGATTATATCAAATGAATAAAAACAAGAGAAAATAAATAACAATAAGATGTTTTTTAATAAAGCAATGTTACAATGTAACCGTAGAAAAGAAGAAACCAAGATACTTCATATCCAAAATGTAGTAACAGTCATAGTTCACAAATGCTTAATACATTAATCAAAAGCATGGACTCTATTTTTGTTTAATAAATCAAGTGTCCACCTACTGCATTCAAGATAAATGTATGTCTACCTATAATATATCCATCTTTAGTTCAAAATGTGTTGTAACACTGCTATCCTGCTAGTAATCTCTATTCTAAAAAAAAGGTAACTGTAATCTGGTTACTTTTTTCTAAATGTAATGGTAATTGAAAATGTGTGTGTGTGTTTCAGGCTCTCAGATGGTGGTGGCCATGAAGGCCATCTCTCTGGCCTTTGACCTGGACAGGGGGGCCGTGAGCTGCCTGCCCTCCCCAGCTCAGTTCCTGGGCTACGTTCTCTTTGTGGGCACTGTAGTGTTCGGCCCTTGGATAAGCTTCTCCACTTATCAGAACGCCATTGAGGGCAAAAAGCTGGTGAGTACTTCTGTCCAGCTGTGTGCACGGTGCTCTCCATGCTCAGTGCTGTGGTGTTGAGTGTGGTTGCGGTCGAATTGTCCTAAAATCAGCTCCTATCATCTTTTCCTAACCACTATTCCTTGACCTCTGTGAGAAACCTCAGGACTCAGGAATAGAGTGCTTTGAGAATCCGACTGCACTGACACTATCTGACGTATTCATGATGTGCAAAAGGAAGAAATGAATGTGCGTCTGCTGTGGGGAAACTACAGTTGTCTGTACAGAGGACTACTGTAAGAGCACATAAAGACTTTGCACCGTGTGTTATAATGGGTTTCATGCCGGCTTTATGAACGTGGACAACAGTGAAAAATATACTCTTTATTACCAAGATCTGAACTTAAATAAAAAAAGTAAAGTGAAACTTATTGTGGCTCACCCCATTCCGCTCAGTAAACACTGTGAAATGTTAACTTATTATTTATTTTACAGTGAAAAATTAATGTTCAAAACAAAGTCACGATAAATGTTGCAGCCGCATGGCATTGTGGGACAGCATTTCCTTTCGTAAAGGAAGGTCCAGTGTTTCCTAAGCTAAAGGAGGTTATAAGGGAAGTTTCAAACCTCCTTTCCTATCATCTAGACCAGTGGTTCTCAAATGGGGGTACGCGGACCCCTAGGGGTACGTTGGAGTACTGCAGGGGGTACGTGAGATTTATCTTATGTTAATGTAAGAAAAAACCCATAATTAATGCATTTAAACAAACTACTAATAGTAACTACTTTATTCAAAGGTTTACAGTAATTCTGGATAATAAAATGGGAACGGGGGTGCTCTCTTTTCCTCTCCCTCTCCTGACAGCCCGTCAGGCTCGTGCAGCTCGCTGAACCTGTAATAAGTGACCCGACGGCCGACAGTAAAGAATACATATATGTATAACTAGTTTAGCTAGTTCCAGAGTAGATGAAATAGCTAAGTGTGTTAGGTCTAACTCTTAGTGTATTTTGCTCCGCTCAACGGTCCGTCACAGCAGACGGAGCTGTGATCATGCAGAGCTGCGTGTTCTCCGTCAGCAGCAGCTGATCTGATCTCTCTCTCTCTCTCTCGCGTCCGGTTAGACTTCACTCGGTTTATGTCCAAATCTATCAGATCTAGCTAGTTCTAGTTAATGACATGACTGCCTGCTTATCAAAGGACACCTAAACAATAAGCGTTGCTTGGCAACGGCGTGTGGCCGCAGAGTATAGCGCAGCATTATGCATATGTTTATATGAGGGGTAAAAATCCCATGCTCATAAAATGCTCATATCTCTCTTCATTCCCCACGCCCCAAAATAAATAAATATACTAATCTTAGGAAAAGTATAAGGAAGTTTGAGCAGTGTGGGTTTTATATTAACAGAGTTTCACATATTTCAAAACGCGAAGTGTAATAACTGCAGTTAGCCTCCCTGTCAGAATGACAAAGATCCTCAGTGAAGCACAATCCCATGTTTCACTACATTGTAAGTACAACTTATTAAAAAGATCAGTTCAATGCAACTAATGTCGTCTTAGTGTTATTGCATGATGTTAAAATTGGTTTGCCATGAATTTAGTGATGGATTGTAAACATTTGAAATGTAGCATTTAAGTGTTTCTCAGTTACAAGGTTGTTGTTTTAATAAATCAGACACTGATGGTGCAAGGCTGTACTCTACCTCTTTATATAGGCATTTTTTCCCTAACAAAAAGTTTTTGCGCTGATCAGGGGGTACTTGGCTGAATCTTTTTTTCAAAGAGTACATTATTGAAAAAAGTTTGAGAACCACTGATCTATACTAGAGAATTCTAACAGCTCTTATCATGGCGGCCACTAAGGTAATTCCAGGTCATTTCACTCCGTTAGGAAGGTTCCTAAGATAAACTGACATTTGACCGCATGGGCGTAGGAAGCATCCTGAATGTGGGGGGGGGGATTTTTAACGGGGGGTGTGGGGGTCCCACACCACGAAAAAAAAATAGATTTCCTGTATTCTGGTGCATACATAAGTGGTTTGATACTTTTCTGTGGCTATACTAGCATGAGGAAAATGATGAGTACATTTTGTAATTTCATCCAGTAGTAAAGAAAGGAAACATATTTGATTATTAATTCAGAGCCGTCTTTGAATTAATAAAAAGCAGTTTAAATGCCCATTTATTGTACATTTATATACAACAATACATATTTGTGAGTGCATTGAGAGATATTGTTGTGGAGAGTCCTTTATATATAAATCGCAAAATACATTTGTGAATCCTTCTGTGAGCATTTATTAATATTGAGACTGATCTCCATACAGATGTTAAGTTCACCTAGGAATGGTATCATTGACTTAAATGTTGCTCTTCTGTCTATATTGGTCATATGATGCCCCTTGACTGAAATGCTTCCTGTTCAATATCCCCACTGATTTCCTTAACATTCTGGGATGAGAGTCCAAATCACAATTTACTCTAAACTGTCATTTCCCTCTCATCACTCACCTCAGCAACGGACCTCTCTCCACTGTCCCTGTGTTCTGCCTCTGACTCACTCTCAAGCGCCTAGAGGTCAAGAGAGGTGGTGAAGTGATCATTATTTATTGAGCAGTATACTCTTTCACATTGAATCATAACAAGTCATACTGAATGTAAATGCAACTGACTCTAAAGTAAGTCCCAGTCTGTGACATTGGACATTTTGAAGACTCAAAGTCCCAAGCAGTAGGTAGAATATTAGCTAGCAGTGGCGGATTTAGGATTGTAGGAGATCCGGGGCTTAGCCCAGGAGTTGTTGGGGGAGCGGGGTGCAGGGGTACAGTGCTACCCCTGCCTGGGGGTGGACCGAACATCCTTTAGGGGGGTCGTCGCCTCCTCTGGGGGGGTCCGGGGGCATGTTCCCCCGGGAAGATTTTTTTTTAAATATTGAAGTTGAAAGCATCAATCTGGTGCACTTTGAGAGCAACATTAACCCTACCTTAATAACACCTTAAAGCGGACAAAAGGCACTGAAGAACACTCATTAACACCCTTTAATGAAGCAAACTAATGCCTTAACTCACTCAAACAGTCGTTTACTTATTAAGGTGAAACAAATGTGCGTAGAGTTTTAAAGGATGCGGATCGTCTCACCTTGATTCTGGTGCATTGCTTATTGTTTTATAGATCTATTCTCATTCACCATCTTTGTTTGTGATGTAAAAAATGTGTAAGAGTCACGTTTCTGAATCGGACACTCTGAGTGGATGCAGTCACAGCCAATCGGAGTCTGATTCAGAGGGTTGCCTGTCAGTTCCGTTGTTATGTGTACTGAAACGAGAGCCGGTATAATTCCACGCGCGAAAACAAAATAAAAATACGTTATTTTAGTGTCTTAAAAGTAGACTGAGGTATGAAGGGTTAACGTTACATCTTAGGATAATTTTTAGTCATGTTCTGTATACATACTAACATAAGGGTATACTTAGTGTGGTTACTCCATGTTTACTAACTATATCATTAACGTTACATCACTCTTTTTCACTTCTTACTCAGTCAGCCAGAGTGCATATATCACCATTAGATTCACAAACCTGAAACATCATCCATTTCTTCACTGCTGGTGATGACATTGTTGTCAGCTGCTGATACTGCTGCTGCTGCAGCTTGTGGCGCCGGCTGCTTCAATGAAAATAACTTTCTAATATCCATAACTGTATAGGCTATTAGCTTAAAACTCGTCAGGCACTAGGAAGGATCACTACTTCAGGGCAGGCTACGCAGTACGCAGGCTAATGTCCCGCAGCGGATGCCTCTCTGGTGGACTCCGGTACTGCACATTACTCCCGAGACGTTTTAAAATATATATATATATATATATATTTAAAAAAAAAAAATTAAGTGAAACATCCGGGGCTTTTCAGAAAACATCCGGGGCTTGAGCCCAAGTAGCCACCCCCTAGCGCCGCCACTGTTAGCTAGTCTATGTAATGTGCACAGAAAATAAACAGTTAACTGAATACTGGGATGGAAATTGCCTATAAGCACTCAGTAAAACATAAACACACAAAAAGCTTCTGAATGATAAGAAGTATAATTAAAACATAATGCACATTACCATTTTGAGAGAGAGTACCGAAGTTAAAGAACTCAAAAGATAATCTCTCATCGAATTGAGGCTCCAGTAAAACACACTGACTGCGTCTCTACATGGACATCATGGTGTTTACATGAGCACAGAGAGATCGGGTTATTCATGTTTCCTGTTTACATGATAAATACTAGTAACCTGGCATTTCGATGCCTTTTCTCATCTAAACTATTCAGTATTTGTATCTCTCTATCATGACATAAAGACGAAACTCCTCTCCAGAAGTGAGACGCCGCCGTCGCCATCACTGTTAACTGATTAACTGCTACCAGCTGAAGACTTACTTTCCTCTTCTTTGAAAACAATGTTCTTATGTCCATGTTGTCTGGGGGAGAAAACATATCAAACCAAGAGATCGTCAGCTTTGATTTTCGCTGTATTAACAATGTCCTGAACACTTGGTGTGTGTGCGTTACCTCCGCTACCGGCATCGCTTCATACAACAGATCTGAGCTGTCCAACTATGACAACACTCCTTGAACATGCGCGCGCTATGTGAGAATCTGCCTTGGTACAAAGTAGCAGTGAAAACATGGTACGGAGTTTCATTGATTTGGGCATTCTCTCAATAAGCAAGTGGAATGGATTTGATAGTGAAGCACTGACACATCGCTCTACAGAGTGCGGCGAGTGGATAGACCGATTCACGGACTTTCCACATGGTAAAAGTGGGGGGGTCTAAACTAATCATTTGAAAAAGTGGGGGGGACTTGTCCCACCCTCATATAATGGCTGCAACGCCCATGTTTGACCACCCTGTCTGTTCCTCAGAGCTGGCGCTGGCTGGGCAGCTCCTCCCTCTGCCTCCTGAAGAGTCAGGTCTGCCTGCTGGTCTCCACCTGTGTCGCCCCCTACCTCTTCCCTCTGTTCATCCCCATCCATGGAAACACAATCACACAGAAGTAAGGCACCTTTTAAAAACATCTTTATCCTCCTCAACTAAGACATTGAGTCAATACAATACACTGGTTTGTGAACATGCTTTCTGTCTTTCTCTCCCTGCTTCCAAGATACATTTGAGAAAGGTAAGAATTGTTTTCAGGGTTAGAGTTTGCTGATTTCCCACAGGCTTCCATAGAACAACTGAAGTGTGTTAATACAAAAAATGTGGTATTGGATGATGGATAAATGCTTCCATTGTCAGCACATGTTTATCCACTCAAAGGTCAGTCTGTCTCTCTATCATACCTACCTCTTCTGGTCTGGTTTGAACCAAACCAAAACAGATAGACATGTCGTGTGTAACAAAGCTCACAGATCAAATGTTTGTAATGACAAAAACTCAAACAAGAGTCCTGTGCTTGGTAGTTATCAGTAGTAAGGTGTTTTAGGCCCCATTTACACGGAGACGAAAATGTAACCGAATTCCATATCAAAAAAGTCTTCCGTTCACAGGCAATCGGCTCAATAAATGTGTCCTTCCACACGAGACCGCTGGAGACGCTGTAGTACATGTGCCGGGCCTGTAAGTGGCCCGGCACAAAATACACCAAAAGCAGCGAAGAAGACCTCCCAAGCATGGTTGCCTGGTTGCCCTTCTGTTTTTTTCACCGGTTAACATGTCCGTTTAGAAAAGTGCCGGTCAGAGGTCTTCTTTGTTATTTATTGAGCTTTAAAACAAATTGATAACGACTCTATATAATAATATAAGAATAATAAACGGAGCCTCTCTTTTCCTCCCTCTCTTCTGACAGCCCGTCAGTATCCGTCTCATGCAGCTGGCTGATCCAGTAATGAGTGACCCGACTAAACATAAACATAAACATATTTATAACTAGTTTAGGTAGTTTGAGAGGTAATTTAAATAGCTAAGGGTGAGGATCTAACTTGAAGTGTGTCTTTTGCTCCGCTCATCGTTCCATCACAGCGGGCGGAGCTGCAGGTGATCATGCAGAGCTGTGTGTCTCCGTCAGCAGCAGCTGATCTCTGATCCCTCTCTCCTGTCCGATTAGACTTCACTCGCATTTATGTCCATATCGATCAAATCTAGCTGGAGGCTCCTGCTGGGTGCACTGTCCTGCGAGATACCGGGACCTGGCACTAAACACTCGGTTGTTGTTGTTGGCGAAACACATCAGCAATGACGCGGGTGACACAGGGGTGAGCAGGAGAGGTGGGGAGAGGCGGGGCAATGGCGTATAGGCGTACGCACGGAGCCGTTTGACCCCCAGAGCGTTCCGTCCGCAGATCCACCCACCTTGGGACCCGTTATCGTTTGAGGGGTCCGTTTCCCCGGTTCCGTTACGGCCTCGTGTTGGACGAACCGTCTATACGAAAGTAGCAGATACAACCCGAACCGTCTCCATGTAAACGGGCCCTCAGTTAACTACTTCTTAGGCAAAACATCCTGGTCTCAGGGTCAACTCACTCACTCACTCGCTCACTCACTCACTTCATCAGCTCCCACGTCCCTCATGGTCTTCATCATTAGATGAAGATGGATCAGATGTCATCGTATGCCCCAAGTATGAAACATTCTGAGACCAAACCGGTGAAGATGCAATTCTGTCACCTGTGTTGGATTATCGGATTACTTTAGTGCCTTTTAAGTTATCTGTTCATAAGGAAGTACTGAAGTTACACTCAAAGGGGGTTAAGATGTCCTCTTACAGGAAGTCTAAGTGAAAGTGATAACCGTGTTTGAGTAAACGTAATGTGTGTCTTTGTGTTTGTGCACAGGTGGCTGCATGCGTATGAGAACGCAGTGTCCTTCCACTTCAGTAACTACTTTGTGGGTCACCTCAGTGAAGGCACCAGCATGCTGGCTGGAGCGGGGGCTACTGAAGAGAAGGACAACATCAGATGGTAAGAGCTGAGCAGGGGGGAACTGCACTGTAGAGGTAGACCTGTTCATCAGACACATTGTAAGGTATTCAGCGGCCAAACCTGTGCTAACGAGAACCTTTATTTATTGATAATAGTAATTGACTTATAGTTTCTGCTGGTCTGTCCTGCAGGATTCCATCGTCTTCTGTAATAATGATGCTGAAGTCACCAATAATTCACTACAAAGTTCACACCTTTTTTGCAGTCTCTCAGAAACAAAACCTGTATTTCTTAATAATATTACATGTTTGGATTCCCTTTCCATATGAATTAGTTGATAAATGTTTTCTAATAATGAAAAAGTGATGCTTTTGTGCTGTGTATTTATATATATTTTCCTTTATAGGTCTCTGTTATAATGTCGTATTCCTCTTGACTGAAGTTGGCGGTATGCGATCGGTCCATTTAGTGCGGGAGAAGAAGAGTGAAATGATGAGTTACTGGTCATAAAATGTGTCTCTGTGATTATTGTGCAGGGACATGAGTGTGGTGAAGCCTCTCAGTGTGGAGATGCCCCGCTCCATGGTGCTGGTGGTGACTTCCTGGAACATTCCCATGTCTCGATGGCTGAAAACCTGTAAGTGCGTACATCTTCAGAAAGATTCAGTCCTGCTGCCCCACACACAAAACCTGCTGGAGGCTAACGTCACTCACTGATCCATGGAGGGGAAACCTTTGACAGATAGTCATGATCCCCAGAGGATGATCCCCCTTTTAGTCTAGTTGCTAGCAGTGTGAACCTGGAAATGTTGAGTACCCCAAAGTTTTATATTAGAAATGTATAGTAGGGTCCCCAGCACATAGAAAGTGCCCGATGCTAACTGCCATTTCAGATCCTGAAAATGTCCGAAATGCATTCCGCTATCTCCAAAACCACAATCGGTCAGACCATTTACTTACTATTGTGGACATAAGCTATAATGTTAATTACGCAACTTAAGCTAATTGTGCAAATTACCCGACATATGTAAGTTAGCATTCAGTAGTTTTTATGAGCTGTGGACCCTACTATACATTTCTAACATAAAACGTTGGGGTGCTCAACATTTCGGTTCACAATAGGACTCTATGAGCTGCAAATAGACTATCCCCTTTCCTCTGTTGCTCCTATCAGATGTCTTCCCTTATACATACACAACACATGTCAACATCTTCCTGTTCTGTTGTGAGCAGTGTCATATTTAGAGCTGCATAACTTGATCAATCGGAAGAAAACATTTAAGCAACCATTTAGAAAATCACTTCATGGTTTCAGCTTCTTAATTAGCAGTAATCCTAATATTATCTGCTTCCAGCTACTCTGTGAGGCTTTTTTTGTCATACATACTGTATATTAGAATACATTTAAAACCTTATGGTTTTAGACAAAAACAAGCACATTGATCATCACTCATTTTGTATTAACATGTTTTATGAAAGATACTGTACATTATAACCTCAGGATGTTGTGTTTAATGCGTAATGATCCATGTTTTCAGATGCCTTTAAAAACGCCATGAAACTGGGGACTTTTCCTGCCATCCTGGTGACATACACAGCCAGCGCTCTGCTGCATGTGAGTGACAGGAAGACTCTTTTCTGCTCGGCACTTAACAGTGTTAGGTGTATTGCTTGTATACTTAAATATACTTTTAATATTATTTTAGGATATCGTTTGTGAACGTATGATATACTACAATGGCTGTCTTCAACAACAGGTCACATGACACAATAACAAGAGGCTCAAACATTATTTCTTCCATACCGGGTCAGACAAATAACACTCTGGGCCTGTCAGTTCATCAACATTAGGTACTGAGTACTTTTCCCAGGAATAGTTCCGATAGTTCCTGGGATTTTGCGTTCACACCAAAAAGATCTAGAACTATATGTATACACAGTAATATATATATATATATATTAGGGCTGTCAAACGATTACAAATTTTAATCAGATTAATCACAGCTTAAAAATTAATTAATCATGATTAATCACCATTCGAACTATGTCCAAAATATGCCATTTCTTTATGTATATTGTTGTGGGAATGGAAAGATAAATGAAAGAAGGCGGATATATCCATTTAACATACAGTATCTATGTTTATTATAACATTTTTCTGCATGTCAAAATGAAAGACAGCCCACACACCTATCAATCATCAAACCGTGGGGTCTTAATTCATTACGTGTTGATTTCTGTCAACAGGGGGGGGCTAGTGGAGTACTTTGTGACCACAGAGTGTGAACGTTGTGATCAGCTGTTTTAGCGCAGTTCTCCAGTGAAGGGGGGGGGAGTCTCCCTCCGCAGCCGGTTGGCGTAGTTTTGGCACAGTTCCGTTGTACAGACCGACGTTAACAGCAGCCCTGTCTGTGCACACGGAGACCGACTCTGTCGTCCGGTGATCTAACCGCCTTCTGGAAAAGCTTCACAAGTACGTCGGTACGCAAATGCGCTTTGTGACACAAGTGACGGTACGCATTTGAGATTACGCACATAACCTGCGTACCAGTTATGTGCACCCCTGTACTACAGCAAAAGTATTCTCCGTCGGGACTTCCTGCAACAACACCACGCCGTTATCTTGATTCTGATTGGCCAGAAGACATTATCAAAGATGTTCTATTGAGAAGACGATCACTACGTGACAAAAGTTTTCAAAACCGTTTCTGGTCTTCGGTATTTCCAGAAAAGTTGGCGAGTTGGCGGACTTTATTTTGCTTACTTTAACATCATTTTTCATGGTGGGGCTAAGCCATTTCTTGGTATGGGTGTAGCCTACCCCAGCCATACCCTGGCGCTGCCACTGGTGGGATGTATGGGACGGGCCATTCTGCACATGCGTTAAATGCGTTAAATATTTTAACGCAATTAATTCAAAAAATGAATTACCGCCGTTAACGCGATAATTTTGACAGCATTAATATATATATATATATATACAGGGTTGGGTTGTAACGGAATACATGTAACGGCGTTACGTAATCAGAATACAAAAATCAAGTAACTGTATTCAGCTCGCGTTACATTTGAAAAACGAGTAATCTGATTACAGTTACTTTCGTAAACCTGAAGTGAATACATTTTGGAATACTTATTAGGGCCCGAGCACGGAGTGCTAGGACCCAACGGTGTCCTAGCACGAAGTGCGAGGAACCTATTGTTATTGGTGGAATTATTATTTTTCTGCTGGCGTTTCCTGTTTTTGAGGCCTTTAGGACGCTGACAAAGTTGTATAATTTTGCACGGACGCCAGGACTGGTGAAAACTACCTTATTCTGGAGTCAATGGGTTAAATATTCCAACGTGCTCGCTAGCGCCACCTATGAAAAACCCATTTCGGAATAAATGTACAAAGTCGCACCGTAACTCCAAATGACCTGAAATTTTGCACACATATCCGGGTGGACCTGCTCTACAAATAATCCTCTTGGAACCCTAAGCTCCGCCTACATTTTTTTTTTTTTAATTGGCATAATGTTCAAAACAGTTAAATATTCACTTAAATTTCAATTTTCAGTTTTTCAACACCAAACTTTGTATACAGCATCGGTGGAGGGTCAGACACATTACCCTAGGAGATGAGCATGTTCAAACGATAAATATTTCCGCCATGAATTAAAACGTACTCGCAAAAAGGCGGGGCTTAGAAAGAAATGCTCATAACTCATCAACAATGTATCCATTCACCACAGATTTTGGTGGAAAGGTTCAGTCTGTCTTGGGAAATAGGCACACCAAAGCATTTTCATTTTGGACTATAGGGGGCGCCAAAAACACTACCAATTTATAACTCAAGAGCGGATGGACACATTTTTTTTATTTTTTTGTACACATACTCTCGGGGTGACTACGAACTCAGATTTAACGTGTCGCAACAAATTCAGAATGTGTGCGTGGCCTATACATTTTTTTTAAATTGCGATAGCATAAAATGAGCTTCGGACACAAAACTAGGGACACACGTCAGAGCCCACGACCTTTTCGAGAATGTAAAAAAAAAACGTACATTTTCAAAAAAATTGCTCACTAGCGCCCCCTATTGTGTGGTAGTCATATATAGTTTCTCAGAACTTCACGAATTTTGGCACAGACATTCCTCATGGAATTGTAGATAGATTCCATTAGCCCCGCCCCCCAGGAAGTAGGCCATTTTGAAAAATGTGCGTTTTTCAGCCATTTTAAGCACATTCTTGCGAACACCTCCTAGGGGAATGATCGGAAAAATTCCAATCCAGGACACGTTCAGCCCCTATCCAATATGATACTTAATTGAGAAGAACATTTTTGATAGCTCAATCGTGGAGGTCGTAAGCTAACAGCGAATACACCATTTTTGACGATTTACATGTCGCAAATTACTCCAAACTACTCGGATATAGTTATTCCGATATTCACGAAACGCTGTATACATATTGCTATTATGATTGCACACATATTTCAAATTGCCTTCCGTAAGCCCCGCACCCCAGAAAGTCGGCCATTTTGTAATATGTGCGTTTTTAAGCACATTTCTGCGGACTCCTCCTAGGGGAATGATCGGAAAAATTCCAATCCAGGACAAGTTCAGCCCATTTCCAATGTGATGCTAAATTGCGAAGGAATAGTCGATCGCTCAAACGAGGACTTCGTAAGCGAACGGAGAACTTTCCATTTTTTACGATATTCATGTCACAAATTACTCCAAATGACTCCAAACTACTCGCGTATAGTTTTTCCAATATTCACGAAACGCTGTATACATATTGCTATTATAATTGCACACATATTTCAAATTGCCTACCATTAGCCCCGCCCACCAGAAAGTCGGCCATTTAAAAAAATGTCTGCAAACTCCTCATAGGGGAATGATCGGAAAAATTCCAATCCAGGACAACTTCAGCGCATATCCAATGTCATGCTACATTGAGAAGAATATTTTTGATAGCTCAATCGTGGAGGTCATAAGCTAACAGCGAATACACAATTTTTGACGATTTACATGTCGCAAATTACTCCAAACTACTCGGATATAGTTATTCCGATATTCACGAAACACTGTATACACATTGCTCTTATGATTGCGGACATATTTCAAATTGGCTTTTATTAGCCCCGCCCCCGACAAAGTCGGCCATTTTGAAAAATGTGCGTTTTTCATGCATTTTAAGGACATTTCTGCAAACTCCTCATAGGGGAATGATCGGAAAAATTCCAATCCAGGACAACTTCAGCGCATATCCAATGTCATGCTACATTGAGAAGGAATAGTCCTTCGCTCAAACGGGGAGCTCGTAGGCTAATGGAGAATGTACAATTTTTGACCAATTATATGTCAGATAAGCTACTGAGACCTGCCTGTCTGCCTGGCACATCAACTCTCACACACACACACACACACACAAACAAACAGACACACAAACACACACACACTTACTGTTAGTCCAACAACGCCCTTTGCTGGCGGCATATTCATTACAACAGACACCTATACACTCCCTAACCCTACTCTTTACTTGTAGATATCTCCTAAAGCCTACAAATGAAGTGTGAAATGTAGGCCTGTTACATTTATTATTGAGCAATATATATTATTCACACTGTTCTGCTTTCTGCACTGACCTCAGCAGCTGTTCTCACTGTAAACATCGCGTCACAATAAAAGCAGTTGTATTGAAAAAAAAAATAGCCTAACATCCAGGGGAGATGAGATTAGTGAGTAAACAAACGGTAAAGGGCAGAAAGTCTGATGCACATTTGATCATCTCAAATAACTTATAATCACAACGGGAACAGTTTGCAGAGCTGTGCTTCGTTGACAGAAGTCCAGCCATGCGTCACACCTCTTTTAAACATCACTGTTGGCTGAAATCGTCTCAGGAGAATACTTCAGTGTACCCTCGGTTATAGCTCCTCTAGAGACACTCCTCTCTCCTCTCTCCTCTAAATCAGTGTATCCTCGGTTACGGCTCCTCCAGACAGCCTCCTCGATAATCGATCCTCGACGAGCCTTTAGAGAAATTTGTTTTCCTTCGACATCCGTTTCCGGGTCGCTGCCGGAGGACCTGGGAGTCTGGGACGCGAAAATTATAGAAATGACAAACGGCTCATTTCCCAGGACTCGCGCGCGTCTGCTTGACGCCGGGACGACCGGCTGCCCTCCCCGACAGGCGCACGGACGCGAGGGCCCGCTCATCACTGCGCGCACAAGTGCGACCGCAGTTTTAATTGGAATTATTGGTGGAAAGATTTCCTCACAACATTTAATATTCATTACTAAAGGTACAGCCGAATCATCACAGTGCACAAAACCGCGCAGATGGACCAAAAAAGCGGGTCCGCTCGCTCAGTGAAACAATAACAACGAAACATGGAGGAACAAAAGTCTGCGTTTAAATCGCGTGTGTGTGTGTGGTTAAAACACATCAGCCTGCGGTCGGTCTTTAGCCTTACTAATGATTATTTCTGAAGGTAAACACAGTGAAGGCGGTGCGTGAAAGGCGGTGCGTGAAAGGCACTGCGCGCTCCTCTTCTCAGAGGCTGAGTTAACCCTCCCGCTGCCTCCTGGCGCTGCAGAGATTTCATGAAGTGAAGGAGGTTTTCCTTCTATAAAACAGCTGTGGGCAGCAGATACTGTGAGTGTCACGGACATGAATTCATAGATCAAGGCAGACTGGTGCACACACTCTCCTGTTTTGCCAATCCGGTGCTTAAACAAATATAGCTCTACACCCCTGGCCGAAATGTCCTTAAAATGAAGTCCAAGTTCTACATTTTAATTCATGTCCTGCCAACACTGGCAGGACAGAAGGCGACACGCCCGTTCTAAGCCGTGTCCCTCACTCCTCACATCCCAAGCTGCATCCCCAAAAAGTGTATTATGTTGTTACATCGTTTCAGATGTGATGTTTCAGTTGTGCTCTTGATAAGCCATTAAAACAGTAAAAACACGTTCAGTTTCCTTTTGCTTTTTGTGTCTCCTGTTCACCAAAACATACCATCTGTTATGGAAAAAGAAAGTAATCCAAAAGTAATCTAAAAGTAATCTGATTACGTAACTGTATTCGGATTACTTTCAGAGCCATGTATTCAGTAACCAGTAACTGATTACATTTACAAATTAACCCTCCCAACCCTGTATATATATGTATATATATATATATATATATATATATATATATTTCCCCTGCAGATGTATTTGTTCATGGCCTCTCTGTGGCCCTATAGTGGTTATGTCCAAATTTGAATATTTAATTGTTGTTTTGTTTGTAGTAGTCTTGTATGTTTGTTGTATTGTGACTGGATTTGGTTTTGTCAAACCCCCCCTGTGCTCTCTCAGGGGCTGAGCTTCCATCTGGGCGCTGTGCTGCTCTCTCTGGGCTTCATCACATATGTGGAACATGGTACGGGTGAATGCACTCACTGAACCTCCTGTGTGTGTGCTGCTGCTTTCATCTTTCATCTTGTGAAGTTTTAAAGAGGAATGTATTTAAATCCTCCATTTCCATATCAGCTTTGTTAATAGGAGTTTTCAAGAGAGAACGTTGATCTATTGAACAGAACTATTACTGTTATAGCCAGTCTTTAGTTTTTTGTAAAAAAAGGCAAATATGTTCACCTTATCATGACCTCTGTAGTCAAGAGGCTAAAAAAGACTACATTTCCCATGTAGGTCCTTGTGTGCTCCCAGCATGTGTGATTGCTTTAATGGGGTTTGGTTCTCACACCTCAATGAACAAGGTTGTTGATTTTTCTCATCCTCAGTTCTGAGAAAAAAGCTTGCCTCCATCTTCAGTGCCTGTGTCCTCTCCAGGCCCTGCCCCCCCGACTGCAGCCATCAGCACAAGAAGGTACAGCTTCGCTCAAAACAGACATCTACTTATCAACGGCAAATTCTGTGCATCTGTTGTAAAGCAGTTATGGCTGCCATGATGAACAGTTTCAGGGGAATTGATCTGGGCCGCTGAAGGGTCTATGCTGCAGACTGTAAAGCTCCCGGAGCCAACTGTAATTTGTCATATTGGGCTCTACACATATCATTTCAAAGATAGATTGATATAAATGAATCAGCATAAGAATTTGTCCCCTTTTAACACACTTTAATCATCACACCCTCTGGCCTTATCTGAAGCCTCCACCTAAATAGTGTTAATATCATAGATTTGAATTGAAGATGTTGTGGAGCTCTCTGCACTCGTATGTGTCTGCTGAGGCACCCAAACGGTCTCATGGTAAATGTAACCGTTTGAAAGTGTTCAAATGTTCACCTTGTGACTTGTAAGAGTACATTTCATAATGTGCAAGTACTGTTTATCAATTGCAGAACACATTTGAGAGGTTCTTTTGCAAAACCTGTTATCTCTGGTGATATTTAGCATTCTATCTGTATTTGTTTTGCACACAGGGAGTGTCAAACAGGCGTTTATTTATTCGTTGTAAGATTGGCTTTACAAATGAACTCTTGATATATGATATGTAGGAAGTAATATCAGACCGTTTCTCCTTCTTTCAGTTACACGTATGTGTCGAGGTCTCTGTGAATGACCACACATTCTCCTGTCAAGTTTAGTTTTTATAAATCCTAACTTTGCAGAGAAACAGCTGCAGGTGGAATATGAATGCCTATGTTACATTTTATATTTTTCAACTTCAATCTGACGGAGACAAACCCAGGCCAGCAACTGAAGAGGACAACTTTAGAGCACAGTGCTTTAACAGCATTTCATCTGTTTCAAACTACTGTTACTACTAGTGCCAATTGTAATTAAATGATGACACTTTCTACATTTTTAACATTTGAATAGATGGCTAAATAAAAGACAATGTTTATTACAGATGAATGACTAAATAATGTTGAACCAGTGGTGAGCTGATGCTTCTTTGGGTCTCTTATGGCGCGTTTCCACTGCAGGCCTCGCTCGGCCTCGCTCGGCCTCGCTCGGCCTCGCTCGGTTTGGTTAGGCCTTATTAGGCCCGGCTCACTTTAATGCTGCGCTTCCATTACAGTTTAGGAACTGGGGTAGTTACTATAGTAACGCAGTGTAGGCGGAGCCGTGACCATACTTGCCAACCCTCCCGATTTTCGCGGGAGACTCCCGATTTCATAGCCCTCTCCCGGTTTCCTCCCGGGGTCATATTTCTCCCGCATTTCTGACAAAATCAGATTTACACACGACTGTTTCCACTCTGACTTTATTACAGCTACACCATTGTTTGGTTTCCATGGTAGCGCGTATAGCGTGCGCAACTAGATAGTCACAGAAAAACTGAACAAGAATGGACAACTCGACCCTCTGTGCACTCCTTTCCTGGTCCAGCCCACACATATGCTCCATCAAGAGGATGGTGCTACAGGCCGCAAGGCATTGCACTCAGAACTACAATAAGCACGTTAATGTTAATCTAACAGCTCCGTTGATCCACTAGCACCCCCCCCCCCCCCCCCCCCCCCCGCGGTGGTTTTGAAATGCTCCCGATTTCTGGGGTCTCAAGGTTGGCAAGTATGGCCGTGACGTCATCTTCAATGAGCGCCCCAAAAAACAACACAGCCGTTAGCTCTTCGCACTCAGAGCTCACAGCTCCTCATATCTGTTCAGAAACTAGACAAAAGTTAAACAAGTACAAACCACAGACTGTCTGTGTCATGGAGAATACAGTCGCTGGTTTATTTACGTCTGTAGGCCGTTGTTGTGAGTGTGGACGGTCGGAGCATATATAACGTTAGCTTAGCCAAGCTCCATTCAGAAAACACGCATTCTAAAAGGTTTTTCGCCTGCCGTCTGTCTGCAGACTTGTCAAAGCATTAATTCATGGTTTTTACTAACCGGTATCAGTATGTTGTTACTTCGGCATCATTTTGAAACGTGTATTACAATTAAATCACGGTCAAATATGTTCATCTTGTTGTAGTTGTAGCCCCCATGCCAGCGATTCTCTCTCTAGTTTAGCATACTCAGCCCGACTCAGCCTGGTTGTTCCTGGCCCTAGAACCACGATTTAGTTGGGCCAGAAAAAAGGTGAAAAATTAGCCCCGGGCCAAAACTAGGCCAAGTGGAAGCGCAACCAAAAACGGGCCCCGCATGGCTTGGCACGCTTAAAGCGAGCTACCCGCTGCAGTGGAAACGCGCCATTAGAGTTACCAAACAAAGCATTGTTTAGCCTTCTTCTGGTCTAAAGAGTCAGGCCAGCTTCCCAACAGAATATTGACGGTTAAAAGATTGCGTCTGTTTCACAGTTATTTTTTCTTCATTTGTGTGCAGGACTACTGGGTGATGTTGCTGAACCTGGTTTTCAGCCTCCTGGCCATCTTCCACCTCACCTACCTGGGCTCTATGTTTGATCCTGGACTTGACGAACAGGAAGTAGAAGAGGTGAGAGCAACTGGAGGATAAGGAACATTAACATACTGTATTAAGCAAGATATAGTGCAGGTCACAGAGGCTCATGTTATAAGTAGAAGGGAGGGATCAAGACATTTTAGTAGCTGGAATGCTTTTATTTGAAAACATCTGTGCACAAGTGTCTTATTGAGTTAGTGAGCAGAGAACTGCTAACAGATAACGGATGGATGCTTTCGATCAGGGGTGTCAAACTCATTTGAGTTCAGGTTCCACATACGGCCACATTTGATCTCATGTGGGCCTGACCAGTAACGTCATAGCAGAATAACCCATACATAACCACAACTCCAAATTGTTCCCTTTGGTTAAGTGCAAAAAATACATATCTTTTTACAAAACATTACAACCTGACATTTCTTAAGTACAATTTAAAAAATGTAATGACTGTTAGAGATCACACTGTATCTACAAAGACACAAAACTGAACACTATAGGATTTTACTTTATGATCAAAACAACTTTTCAAGATCTTGAAATGATGTAACATTCATTTCTACAGGTGTGCAGTAATCCTGACACACCAGCATAACAACTAATGTGGGAACTATGAAGGAAGAAGTTTAAGTTATCCCCCTACCTTGTAAATGTATACAATAGGGATGTAACGATACCAAAAACTCACGGTACGATAATATCGCGATAACAAGTCCACGGTACGGTATTTATCGCGATATTGAATAATAAAGGAAAAAAAAAAAAATTCAATACAAATTTTTTTTACTCGGAAAATGTTTCTTTATTTATGTATTCTTTAAATAATAAATCTGATTTGTACAGCATTTTAGTAGGATAGCAGTATTGTCAAAACCAAAGTGATAGTAACAGACTGGAACAAGAAAACCAGTGTTTTTGTACCTATAGTACTACCAAACAAAGTAGGCATTTTCCTTGTGGCACTGCATCTCACAAATAAACAAGGACATTTAATAATCAGACCCTGCAATAAAATAAATCAAGTTTCACTTTAGTTTTTCAAGTAACTCAACTCAAACTCACTAGTCACTCACTCAGCATCATCAGACAGGTTTTTAGGAATATGAGAATGTCCACATTTCCAGGTATTTATAAGCTGGGATGTTTGGGCATTTACAATATCCCCTGCTCTGGAAAAAACTCTCTCGCTTGGTACTGATGTTGCTGGGACAGCAGTGGTCGAGTTAACCGAATATTTTATTTATCAATGACGGAAAAATCTGAAAGCAGTCTGTCATTTTTGACAGATTAGAACAAACTCGGAACAGCGCCAACGTTTCCCCGCAGCGAGGCTCTGGTGTTATGCCGTGTTATGCATGCCTTCCAAAAGGAAATTATATAGTTTCCAAACCGTACTTTGCCGTACAGATCAACACATGTCTGGGAGGTTTTGCTTTACGCTGTGCGCGCTCCCGCGAGGTGCATCATGCACACACGGCATAACACCGCCCCCCCCGTTGACAGTTCACGAGCGTGCTCTCTCGTGAACAGTACATGCTATGTTATAAAGCCGTGGAGGGCGGGAGTTTATAAACCAAAGAGTAACCGCCCTTACGGGACGCTGTAATAATTAAAGCGAACGCACCCGCAAGGACACCTGGCCTCCTATTGGTTGAGGGATTTTGACAGGATTGTTGCACAAAAGTTTAGAGCGCTCACAGAATAAATCTGAGAGCAGAACAAATCTGTAAGCAGCAATATATCTGAGTGCAAGTGTACAGTTTGAGCAGAAGCAGAGCAAAGTGCAAGCAGGCACTATTTGAGTGCGAGGACAGGGTTTGAGGGAAATAAATACATAAAATATGCTTTCAAATTTAAATACCACGCTCTTGAATAAAGATAGGGAATAACCCCCATATAAATACGATGTCCATTTGTGTTCTGTTGTTTTATGTTCATGTTGTAACCTACTTGCTGCCATGTTGGACAGGTCTCTCTTGAAAAAGAGATAGATGATCTCAATGGGACCATCTGGTTAAATAAAGGTTTAAAACAAAAAAAAGTGTTTTAATTTTTTTTTTTTTTTAATTTTTTTTTTTTTATCGCGGTAGATTTTGTCAGTCTCACGACGGTATTGGGACGTGTATTTACCGCGATACCGCGATATTCGGTATATCGTTACATCCCTAGTATACAATCTCTCTTTATATATATATATTAGGGCTGTCAAGTTAACGCGTTAATAACGCGTTAATAATGCGTTAACGCAAAAAAATTTTAACGCCACTAATTATTTTAACGCGATTAACGCATGTGTATTTTTTGTCCTCGGCCGCCCCGTAGTTTCAGAGCGCATCGAGTTTAAAATACCATCTACAAGCTGATGCTGACAGCCCCGCTCCTGCTGCCCGCTTGCGACAGACCACACTTCCACGCTCACCGGCAGGCACCGACTGGCCATCGGGAGGACCGGGAGGGTGTGTGTATGTGTGGCCCGAGCGAGCGAGAGAGAGACCTTACGTTTATTGTTGTTGTTAGCATCTGGTGCTAGCTAGCTGCGCTAACGGATATAAGGAGCTGTTTAAATGAAAACAGAGGAGCGACATTTCGCCACAACTGCGCCGAGCACTTGACTTTATGCAGGAAGCCAGACAGTGGGACATTGTACGAAAAGTCAGCACACTAAGCACGGATAGTGCGCAACATGATTGCAGCGTCCAGGCAGCTCCCGTTCGAGCATATGCCTTGAGTTGCACATAGCTCCAGCACACACACACACACACACACACACACACACACACACACACACACACACACACACTTTGTATTGTATTATAGAGAGGTTCCAGGTTGAATTGAGGCGAATATTTGTAATGTTCAGAGGTTGTTGTGTTTAATATTCAAGAGAATATTTGTCATTGTTCAAATGATAATAAACATTTGCATAAAGCATATTTGTCCACTCATATGTTGATAAGAGTATTAAAAACTTGAAAAATATTCCTCTAAGGTACATTTAGAACAGATCAAACAAGTGCGATTAATCGCGATTAAATATTTTAATCGACTGACAGCCCTAATATATATATATATATATATATATATACGGTCCTGTATTCTAAAACATATATATATATATATATATATATATATATTAGGGGTGTAACGGTTCACAAACATTTCGGTTCGGTACGTACCTCGGTTTTTAGGTCACGGTTCGGTTCGGTACGTTTTCGGTACAGCAGAAAAAATTATCACAAAACATAACATATTTTTTTTAAATTATTATTAAACTGTGAATAATGTATTCACTCAAATAAATACAAAATATAATAAAATAAACATTAAGGTGCAGCATTTCGATGAACTGAAATAATCTGTATTTGAACTTTACTGTACTAGTACTCACAAAACATAAACTATTAGTTTTGGGTTTTTAATTATTATTAAACTATGAATATTCACTCAAATAAATACAAAATATAATAAAATAAACATTAAGGTGCAGCATTTTGATGAACTGAAATAATCTGTATTTGAACTGTACTCTAGTACCTAAGCAGCCAGTTTGACATTCGGACTTGCTTGTCATTGTATTTTCATGTTGTTCTAAAGAAAGATGAACTTGTCCACATTGCTTGCCGAAAGGGCAGATCTGCTGGCACTAATGTCTCCTGCTGTGGAGAACACCCTCTCTAGGGACAGAGGTAGCAGATACAGCCAGGTAGCGCTTTGCTAACATGGCAACATAAGGATATTTGGCGTTTGTAATAGCTTTGGCTCGGTCTGAACTTTTTGCGAGTGGTGGAGGCTTAAATGCTAGTGGGAGTTGGGTTTGCACTTCAGTCTTTTTTCTTTTGGTACCGGTGATATTCACGTTCGGGTGATGCCTTTTCAAATGAGTGTGCAATTTTGATGTATTGCCAGCCGCGTAACCAATTTTAGTTGAACAATGCCGACAAACAGCTTTGGTTCGGTCCACCTGTCTTTGTCCGTCATCCTTGTACGTAACTGCGAAACCAAAATGTTCCCAAACCGGAGACATCAATGATGCTGGAGGATTTTCGAGCTCAACTTTATCTGCGTTCGCCATTTCGACAGTTCCTCAAATTACTGACCACATTTGAACGCATCCCTCTGACCAGCTCGTCCAATGAAATGACTTGCTCGCTCTATGACGCGTTGAACACAATGGGAGCAAATTACTCTGAATGCTGCGACGCAGCACCTGAGATTACTTCCAAGAAGTTGTTCACGTTCTCAATTTTTTACGTTTAACGTTATATTCGTTCGGTACACTTCGGTACACACGTGTACCGAACCGAAGGGCCCGTACCGAATAATTTCGGTACGGGTACGTGTACCGTTACACCCCTAATATATATATATGTGTATGTTTGACATCCCTGCTTTAGAATACAGGACCGTCTCTGATGTTAGCCTAATCCAGTGGTTTTCAAACTGTGGGGCGCGACCCCTGGTGGGTCGCGCAGGTACTGCAGGGGGGGCACGGAAAGAAATTGTAAACAAACACTGCTCGAAAATAAATCTAAATGGAGAAGTTTTTAACACGGCCGTCAGTTAAAAGAAAAGTGGATGAGCCTACGACAAGCCTTGCAGCAACTAAGCCCAAATCAAGAAAGTATGATGAGTCATACATCTCCCTTGGCTTCACATCTAACGTGGTATGTGGGGAGGAACGACCAGTGTGTGTCCTCTGTCTCAAAACCTTAGCAGTAGCGAGCATGAAACCAAACAAGATGAAACGTCACTTGGAGACCACACACCCCAATGATGTGAACAAGCCCATCGATTTCTTTCAGAGAAAACTACAAGAATATCGTGGTCAGCAGATCTGCTTTGTTAAAACAGCATCTGTCACATCTAATGCTCAACTTGCCTCGTATAAAGTGGCCTATCGTATCGCCAAGTCTAAAAAACCACACACCATCGCTGAGAAGCTCACACTCCCTTGCGTTATAGATATGGTTTCAACTTTAATTGACGAGGCAACTGCCCAAAAACTCAAAGCCATCCCCTTGTCCGACAACACTATTGCTAGACGCATTGATAACATCTCAGAAGACATGAAAGAGCAGCTTGTTGAGAAAGTAAAAGACAAACACTTTGCGCTCCAGGTAGACGAGGCTACAGACAGTAACAAGGACTGTCTGTTAATTGCGTATGTCAGATACGTGGATACAGATGAGCCGAGCGAGGATTTGCTATTTTGCAGCTATGTCCGAAAGAGAGCAACAGCTGATGAACTGTTCAAAATAATGGACACCTGTCTGAGTGAAGCCGAAATGAAATGGGAGGACTGTGTGGGGATCTGCACAGACGGTGCCCGGGCTATGGCAGGAACACGGCTACAGGCGCTCATCAAGCGCGTTGCACCGGGAGCAGTGTGGACGCACTGTATAGTACACAGAGAGGCACTCGCGTCAAAGCAGCTGAGTCCGGAGCTTAATGCCGTTTTGTCCGATGTTATAACCACCGTCAATGACATCAAAACAAGACCACTGAAAGCTCGTCTTCTTTCCGCATTGTGCGAGGGGATGGGCTCCGAGTACACCGCTGTTCTTTTTCACAGCGAGTCCCGATGGCTCTCTCGCGGAAAAGTGCTGTCCAGGGTGCTGGCGCTTAAAGATGAGGTCAGAATCTTCTTGGAGGAGGAGGGGAACGATCTTGCCAGCAAGTTTAATGATGAACACTTCCTCATGAAACTGGCCTACCTAAGCGACATGTTTGTGAAGCTAAATGACATTACATGACATTACATGTCACTTGTTAGACGCTTTTATCCAAAGCGACTAACGTACACTCAGTACTGTGGACAATCCCCACAGGAGCAATTTGGCGTGAAGTGTCTCAGGGACACAAGGACATGCTGACTGCAGTGGGACTCGAACTTGCTATCCCCTAAATGAATTGAATCTGCAGTTGCAAGGCAACAATACACACCTTCCACACAAGATACAATCCTTCACACGGAAACTGGACATGTGGGGCAGGAGACTAGAACGTGGGGATATCGACTCATTTGAGAATCTCAAGGCATTCATCGAGACCAATGAGCTGCAGAACACAGCGTTCCCCTGTATGAGAGATCACATCTCAGCCCTGAAAGTCAGCTTCCAGAAATACTTCTCTGTGGATGACAGTGCCAAATACCACTGGATTAGAGATCCATTTGTTGCAACACCACCTACCACGTTCAGCACGGCAGAAGAGGAACAGTACATTGAAATGACTTCAGATTCAACCATGAGGCTGCTGTTCAAATCCAGGACCATGGCTGGGTTTTGGGTTGGAGAAGGAGTACCCTCTCATTGGTCAGAGCGCTTTGAGCATACTGCTGCCTTTTGCAACATCCTACTTGTGTGAGACAGGCTTTTCTGCTGTTGCTGCCATCAAAACCAAATACAGATCAAATCTGAACATTGAGAATGAACTGAGAGGGGCAGTCTCAAAACAACAGCCCCGGTTTGAGAGGATCTGCGAGGGAAAGCAAGCACACACAAGTCATTGATAGGCTTTGTGTGGATATTGTATAGTGATGTGATCGTTTGCAACCTGCAGTAGAAATAGTAGTTCAGTGTTCATTCATATATTTTCCTTAAAGACATTTGAATTTAAAAATCTATTTTTCACTTTTGTTCATGTGTAATCCATAATAAAATATAAAATGATAGTTGGATCTTTGTATCTTCTTATTATTAGCAAAGAAAATGTAATGTTTTTACAACAATATACAATTAATCCTACCAATATAGATGGGAACCGGGTTGGGGGGTCCCGAAAATATTTCCAATACCCAAGGGGGTCCCGACTGAAAAAGTTTGGGAACCACTGGCCCCTAATCCAATCAACGGCTTGGTTTTCTCTGCAGTGACTTTTTGAGAATTGTATTTCAATGTTATAGTGATTATTGTTTCACAGCACAGACTGACATGAGACAGAGATGTGTGTGTAATGTTTTGTTTTTGTCTCCTGTTGACAGGGTTACACTGCCATCCACACCGTCCAGAGGTGGTCCGAACTGAACTGGGCCAGTCACTGGGTCATGTTGGCATGCTGGGTCTTCTACCGTTTGATCCTGTGACGTGACGGAAGCAGACACCAAGCACTTCATAATGCAGTGGGGTTGTGTGGGGAGGGTCAGACAGAGCACAGAGGAACCACCTTATTACACTGTGGAGATGACCTGCAGAAAATGATCCATTGATTTGATTGCATTGACAGTATGAAGCATAGAGCAACAACAGGTGAACTGTATATACTGTACACACATATGCTGTAGAATGAGTCTTGCTGTTATGTTGCTGAGGTCCTTCTCCAAAAGCATGTCAGCAGTTTAGCATGCTTAGACTGATGAACATTTATTAAGGGTCCATAACATTTCATATGTTCTTCTGTTGCAACTTTTTATTACAGCTGCTATGTGTTTGTTATTATTATTATTTCTTCTCTTAAAGGTTCATAACTGCAGATAGCATGGTGACAGACTGATAACCTGAACTCTGGTATTATATTTTCTATCTTTTATTATAATCACCTACCTCATTAAAAAAACTTGGTGAATAATCATATTTGTCATTTATTTTGTGCATATCATGGACCAGGGACGAATCCCATACCTTCATGACTGAAGACTAGTTTGCTAGTCCTCCAATGGGCCTGTTTATAAATAAGAGACTACATGTGTTCCCTCTGAAGCAGCTGGAGTCGACAGGATGCCAGTCATGATCTGACTTCAGTTGCGTTGGAAGGAGTTGCTCAGAGCAGGTTTTATTTCGGGTCATCTCACCACACCACATGGAAACACTGACCCACAGAAGCCATGTGCATTGGCCTTAATGAGTTAAATATGAGCCATTCTATTGGAATGATTAAGCTTAAATAGTTGAGTTCCTTTAGAACATGGCAGCACTGAGATCTGTTCATCTGTCTGCCCAAAAGGTTACATTTCATTTGGTAACACTTTATATTAAGGTACACAAATTCTCCATCAACTAGTTGTTAATTAACATGCATATTAGCAGTATATTGGCTCTTTATTAGTCCTTATAAAACACTTTATAATGTAGGCCGTTAGTTGAGCGTTTTTCCTCAATAACCCTCTAATTAGTGCTTATTTATTGCAAGTAAGGAAGTTGTTGTACATGAGTTTTGGTCTTAATATGCGCTGCTCAATATGGGTCGAATAAGGCAGTAGTACCACAAGAATAGTCATTCTCCCATAATAACAGCTGCAAATAACAAATATGATCTATTTTACACACACTTGTAATGATTACACACTGTTAGTCTTGTCAAAAACACAATAACCACCTTTCACCTATTGTGTAAGTACATACAAGCAGGTCACACAGTATGATCACAAATATATAAACTTTGTTAAAAATCTGTTTTTATTCAAAAGTACAGGCTGCATGTGTTCTCAGCCTTGGAGAAACTTGACATGTTTTGGTGTTTGAACCTCTCTTTAGTGGTTCATTGATAAAACAGATATTTCAACGTGAGCCTACTTTGTTCATGTGCTGTTGAGGTTCATTTCAGTAGTTGTGTGTTATAATGTATTTACAAAGCGTGAAGAGGAGGAAACTTTAGCTTATTGGTTATGAACAAGACTTCACTTTAAAGAACATATTCTTAGATAGAAATACCTCATTTTGAGTTATTTAGACACAATTAATGTTTATAGTTTCATGTCTTGTTACATAAGAATAGATCATATTTGTGTTATTATGGGAGAATGACTATTCTTGTGGTACTACTGCCTTATTAGGCCCATATTGAGCAGAGCATATTAAGACCAAAACTCATGGACAACAACTTCCTTACTTGCAATAAATCAGCACTAATTAGAGGGTTATTGAGGAAAAACTCTCAACTAATGGCTGATTACTTGTAGAATATGGTCATGTAGAATAAGGCATTAATAAGTGTTTTATAATGACTAACAAAGAGCCAATATACTGCTATGTATGTTAATTAACAACTAGTTGATGGTGAATTTGTGTACCTTAATATAAATTGTTACTTTTAATTTGAATACACATCTTGAGATGTAAGGATACAGTGTAAGCTGCTTGTGACTTGACTTCACACAACTTGACTTGGAGCCTTGTTGCGTGAGACATTATATTCAGCAGAAGTCTCCACGTTTGCAGTCAACCAAAGTAGCTTGTAAGTATGCTAACGGACAGAAGAAACACACGACCACATCGCTCAGAGTTTGGCCTGGAGTACTGGGCCGTTTATTGTAACTGCGCATGCTCATTAGCATCACCACGTTTCAGGCACATTCTGATGATGTCATACACATGAACTGAAACATGACTTTGTTATTATACAAATATGCTCAACACTCCCACTCAAAGACATGTTGATAACTCTCTACAGTGGTACACAGAATCCAAATAAACTAAACAAAAGCTTCTCCAGCAGTGTTCAATTTGTATACCTGCAATTCACATTACTCTCCAAACAAATACCCTTTGAACTTGTCAAATGTTGCCTTTGTCAACGGCTTGGTGAGGACATCAGCTACCATGTCTGCAGTAGGACAATATGTAATAGATATCTTCCCCTCAGCATGTGCAGATCGTACAAAATGGTATTTGATGTCTACATGCTTGCTTCTCTGTCTGGATACAGGGTTTTTGGATAGAGCTATTTGCTCCCTGGTTGTCCTCATATATCTTCACTGGTACATGTGGGCTGTCACGGTCTACCCCTTTTAATAACTGTACAAGGTACATGCTCTCTTGAGTAGTAGCCGCTAATGCCATGTACTCGGCCTCACAGGTCGATAGCGCCACTGTTGGCTGCTTCCTGCTTTTCCAGGATATAACTGGACCATTTTCAGTTAAGCTGAAACAATATCCAGTTGTGCTTCTCCTATCATTTTGATCGGCTGCCCAATCAGCATCACTGTATCCCTCAAGCTTTAGGCTTTCCTCACTTTTCTTGTAATGTAGCTCTTGGTCTATTGTACCCTTTAGATACCTCAACAGTTGTTTTGGTTCTGCTAAGTGTTGTGATAGTTTACTCACAATCCAGCTCAGATCAGGTCTAGTACATGTCATAATGTATATCAAGCTACCTACTATCTCTCTGTATCCTGTTGAATCCATAACTTCACCCTCAGTGTCAAAATGTAACTTTTGCTCGCATGGAGTTGACCTTGGTTTGCACTCTGACATGCCAAACCTCTCTAGCATCTTTGCTATGTGTCTCTTTTGGCTCATCTTGATCTCCCCCTCACTCTGTGTAAAGTCTTTCAAGTCTTTCATTTTAAACTTCCTCTTCAACATCTCTTTGACATCACTGAGTGAGCCGTTGTTATTGGCCGCTATAAGTAGGTCATCTACCCATATCAACAGAATAACTCTTTCGTTCTCAGACTCTTGTCTGTCGACACAATGATCTGCATCATTTTGCACAAACCCATTGTCTGTAAGATGATCATGCAGTAACTTGTTCCAGTTTCGCCCGGATTGCTTTAAACCATACAATGACTTGCTAAGTGTTTTTGCCTCAAAACCTTCGGGCTGTTCCATATATAACTCGCAGTCTATTGGTGCATGGAGGTAAGCTGTCTTCACATCCATTTGGTGTAGGATAAGACCCTCCTGTATAGCCGTCTGCATCAATGTACGTACAGAAGTCATATTGGCTGTCGGTGAAAAAGTTTCCTTGTAATCAATTCCCTCTACTTGACTATAGCCTTTTGCTACATGTCTGGCTTTAAAAATCTCAGATCCATCTGGGCTTTCCTTTACTGCATATACCCAACGACCTCCCACTGATTGCTTGCCCTTTGGCAGTGTGGTCAGACTGAAGGTCTCATTCTCTGTTAAAGAGTTTATCTCCTCTTTCATTGCATCAGCCCACATTTTTGATTTCTTAGAGCCTACAGCCTGCATGTATGTTTTGGGTACGTCACAAGCAACCCTGTAGAAATAATCTACATTTTCACCTTCATCATTACAATCAGCCTTACACTGATACTCCATTCAATATTCTGGAGCGTTTCTTTGTCTAGTGGGATAGCGTCGTGCACTCTCTCCCTGTTCTCTTTGAGTACCATCTGTCTGGATCTGACTAGCCTCAATATTCTCCTCACTATAGGACTGTACACCCACTTTAGGCTCTCTCTGATTCTGGTTCACCATTTTTGTCCCTGCTGGTATTGTGGGAATAGTTTCTCCATAAGTGTCAAAATCCATATTATGATTTGTCTGAGTCTGACTATCTGCACTACTCTTTGTGATACATTTTACCAGCCTATGTTTCAGGACTTTCACTGTCTCAGGATAAAATACTTGGAATGCTGGGCTATATTTGTTGTATCCTACAAAAATACCCTTTGCATATCTAGAATCTAGCTTCTTCTTATCCTGTTTATACCCGTAGCATTCAGAGCCAAATATTTTCAAGTTGGACAAGTTGGATGTTTGCCAGTAAAATAATTTTGATGAATCAGCCAATCATCACCGTCCTTGAAGCGGACCTCAGCTCCGCTGGCTGTCGCTGCTTTCACGGAGAAAATGTCCTGTGGAAAAGATGGGATGTAAAGCGCTCGTTTGAGCCTCGTTTTCACTTGCCGTCCCTCGCTGTCGAGCAGAACAACTTCGGCTTCTCCTGTCATCTTCGCCATCCCGGTTGTTTTCGTTCCATCTGCCAGCTCTATCACATGGTCCTCGGGTCTAAAGCTCTTATCGATTGTCTTAAACTTTGCCGGGTCATTAATCATGTGTGTCGTGGCACCACAGTCGACCATAAGACCTCTCTTATTTCCTACTTGATTTTGACAGTCACTTATTTTGAAAAAGAATGATGCACCGGTATCATCCTCCGTGTCTCCGTCTGCCTTCTTCACCTGATCACGGCCCAGCCCTCTGCCTCGCCCCCTTCCTCGGTGTGGCGTGTCCCACCGTCGCTCCTCTCGCCTCGTTTGGATCTCGTTAGGGCATGTCCTAGCCATATGCCCCATCTTTCCGCATGTGTAGCATTCAGTGTCGGCTAAGTCCATCTTCTTCCCTCTTCCACGTCCTCGTGTCCTCGCCCCGCTTGTCCTCATAACGCCGTCCTCGTCCGCATTCATGTCACTCGTCCTATACTTGTCAGTGCTCTCATAGCTCTGCAGTTTAGCTTTGAACTCACCAAACGTTAGACGGTCGTTGGTTTGAGTGACGTGCACGACAAACGGGTTGAATGAGTCCGGTAACCCCTTCACTACCATGGCAATCTGCAACCCGTCACTGATATTTTCTTCGGCCCTTCTCAAAGACGTGAATATAGTCTCCGCTCGAATAATATAATCAGTAACAGTCTCGTTGCTTGCTTTGTGGAGAGAAGAGAGTTCACAGTACAGGCTCACGACTCGTGGTTTGTCCTTTCCTGCGTAGTGCTCTCGGAGTATTGCCAACGCTTTTCTTCCATCTCGTTTCGCGTCTCTCATTATGAGTGATAAACTCTTATTATCTAGACACTGCACTAATTCAGCATATGCTTCTGCATTCTTTGTTGCGTCTTCTTCAAGTGCCTGTTCGTCGTTGTAGTCTATCGCTGGCTCTTCCAGGATAACTTCACTGAGGCCGCGCAGTTCCATGTGCGCCAAAAACCTCGTCTCCCATAACTCAAAGTTTTTCTCGTCACCGTCGAATAACAACTTAAACCACCTTTGGCCTCCTTGACTGGGCCCATAACCTGTTGCCTGAGACATTATATTCAGCAGAAGTCTCCACGTTTGCAGTCAGCCAAAGTAGCTTGTAAGTATGCTAACGGACAGAAGAAACACACGACCACATCGCTCAGAGTTTGGCCTGGAGTACTGGGCCGTTTATTGTAACTGCGCATGCTCATTAGCTCATTCAGGCACATTCTGATGATGTCATACACATGAACTGAAACATTATACAAATATGCTCAACAAGCCTAAAAAATAATTACGTGGGATATAGATAGGGCTGCAACAAACGACTAATTTGAAAATCGATGAATCTATCGATTAATGAAACGATTAATCGACTATTCGGACTATTACTGTATGCCTTGCACAATTTCTCAAACGCTCTTATTTAGCCATCAACTTTTAGATTTAGCTTGAGGTTGTTTTAGGCATGTGGAAACTAGCAATGAAGACAATAAAGATGAATACTTGATTCAAAAATACATATATTATTAAATTAACTAAACACATTTTGAACAAAATAAACATTGCTTTTTATTTAAATTAAATAAATAATATTTCACTTCAAAAGAAACAACAGTGTTTTAACAAATCGTATTAAATAATCTGATGACAGAACTGTAAACAGAATAGCTGAAACTTTAACAAAATAAAGAGTAACTCAGTTTCCTCTAATCATTAACCCATGTTTGTATCATTGAGTTAACTCCGTGTGTTGCTGCTAGCATACATAACACCTGACGTGGAAACGTTACTCGTGGACAGGGCTACAGAGCTACTAGAAAGACAGTGGAACCCGGTGCATTTCTCCGTCTGAATGTGGTGCACTTTTGATAAATGTTTAGACAAATTGCTCGTGTTACCGCCAGTACTCAAGTTGTACAAAAAAATCAGGGGGGATGGTGGATTTTATCATATGGGGACATAATTTGTGCTGATAACCCGCCGAGGGTGGGAGACCAACCAGCATAAAGATAATTATTATACTCCTAAAACAACATGCATGTTATGGATGTTACTCCTTTCATTGCTCTTGACCAAGGCACCTCAGAATTAGAGTCGGTCCCCGGGCTGCCATGGCACCACTAACATTTAGGGTCAAATGCAGAGGACAATTAGTGCAACATCTTTTTTTCCCTTTAATTTAAAGGGGGGGAGAGGATACAAAAATGTGGTTATAATGGAAGTCTATGGTACAAATCTTGTAGGTTAACAGTCCCTCATTTATTATTCAGATGGATCAACTGTACTAATAATAAAGTCAAAATAGTTTTTAGAATATTGAATTTTTAAAAAAAAGCAGTTACTGGTATACGATCAAAACTGGTATCTAAAGGGTTACATTTGTATCGTAATTAATTAAATCATTATGTAAATTAAACACTTCATGAAAAATTTGAGGAAATTTTTTTGAAAAATATTGATCTGTCATCATTTTATTGCAGTTCAAATACAAATATTTTATGTTAACATTCCCAATGTTACTTTTTTTTAACAGGGCATTAAGTGCAAATTGAAATTCTTTACAAAATATGAAAATGCACATTTCTTATTTCATATTTTATTTTATTCAATTTTTACGGGTAAATCTATATTGCGTGTAAATATTTCTATATGTTTACGTTATAATAGTTTTCTTAAAATTGTTTTTTATAATTTCTTTATGCCTTCTAGTCAGAGCGGAGCATGACACCTGTGATTGATGATTCCCTGTGTTTTTGTTTTTTATATTTATAATAATAATAATAATAATAGATTTAATTTGTTAGCGCTTTTACAGGTGCTCAAAGACGCTTTACAGATATAGTGAAGGGAAAAGAAAAGGAAGGAACAACAAATAAATATATAGTTAAAGTTAAAGTCAAATAATACAAAAACAATCACACATTAAAAGCCAGATTGAAGAGGTGAGTTTTTGTGAGTTTTTTGAAGGTGGTGAGGTCAGTGCAGTCTCTGATGGGTTGGGGGAGTGAGTTCCAGAGGGAGGGGGCAGCGACGGAGAAGGCTCTGTCCCCCCAGGTCCGGTGATTGATGCGGGTGGGGATGGATAGGAGGTTGGCTTCTGATGAGCGGAGGCAGCGGGAAGGGGCGTGGTGGTGCAGCAGGTCTGTGAGGTGGGGAAGGGGTGTGGTGGTGCAGCAGGTCTGTGAGGTAGGGGGGGGCCTGATTGTTGAGGGCTTTGTGAGTAATGAGGAGGACTTTGAAGTTGATTCTTTGACGGACGGGGAGCCAGTGGAGGTTCTGGAGGACGGGAGTGATGTGGTCTCGGGAGCGGGTGTGGGTGAGGAGGCGGGCAGCAGAGTTCTGGATATGTTGGAGTTTATTGAGGAGGTTGGATGGTATGCCGTAGAGGATGCTATTGCAGTAGTCGAGTCGTGAAGTGATGAATGCATGAATCAGGGTTTCAGCAGCAGAGGAGGAGAGTGATGGGCGGAGACGGGCAATGTTTTTGAGGTGGAAAAAGGCGGTCCTGGTGATGTGATTGATGTGGTAGTTGAATTTGAGCTGACTGTCGAAGATGACTCAGAGGTTGCGGATGTGAGGGGGGGGGAGATAGAGTGTGGCTGTCAATGGTGAAGTTGAAATTCTGGATGTCTTTGATACGGGATGGGGGACCGATGATGATGATGTCTGATTTGGCACTGTTCAGTTGGAGATAGTTTGTTTGCATCCATGCTTTTATTTCTGAGAGACAGTTGGTGAGAGTGGAGTGTGTTGTGGGGGTGATGGTTTTTGTTGAGATATAAAGTTGGATGTCATCGGCGTAGCAGTGAAATTGAAGGTTGTGGCGACGAATTATTTCGCCAAGGGGGAGCATGTAGAGGATGAAGAGGAGGGGGCCAAGCACCGAACCCTGGGGGACGCCTTGGGACAGAGGAGCAGTGGAGGAGGTGCAGTTGTTGATGTTGATAAACTGATGTCTGTCGGTGAGGTAGGATGGCGTGGTTGATGGTGTCGAATACTGCGGTGAGGTCGAGGAGGGTGTTCAGTTTGCCGGAGTCAGAGGAGAGGAGGAGGTCGTTTGTGATTTTCAGAAGAGCTGTTTCGGTGCTGTGTTTTGATCGTAAACCGGATTGAAATGGCTCAAAGAGGTCATTGGAGCTGAGGTGTGATTTTAGTTGTGAGGCAATGACACGTTCAAGTATTTTTGACAGAAAGGGGAGATTTGAGATGGGCCGGAAGTTGGACATGATGTCAGGTGTGAGTCCAGGTCTTTTGAGAATGGGTGTGACAGCAGCCAGTTTGAGAGAGGGGGGAACTGATCCAGATCTGAGGGAGGAGTTAATGATGGTGGCGATGAGTTGGGAGATGGCAGGGAGGCTCTCTTTAACACATTTGGAGGGCATTGGGTCAAGTGTGCACGTGGAGTTAATTCCAGTCATGAAGTCGGACAGTTGCATGGGGGTCACAGGGGAGAAGTGGGACAGGGGCTGTGAGGTGAAGGGGGGGGGGAGCCAGGAGGGGAGGTGGGGGGTGCTGATGAGGGTGTCAGATTGCTGTAAATGTTGCTGATTTTGGTTTGGAAAAACGAGAGGAAGGAGTTGCACTGTTCGGTGGTGAAGGATGAGGTGGCGTTGTCACAGGGTTTGAGAAGTTTGCTGATGGTGGAGAACAGACGCTTGGGGTTGCTGGAGCCAGACTGAATGAGTTGTGAGTAGTAATTAGACCGGGCTGCTTTGAGTGCGTTACTGTACTGCTGGAGATAGTCTTTGTAGATTTGAAGATGGACTGTTAGTGTGGTTTTCTTGTGTTGGCGTTCAAGTTGACGTTTCCTTGATTTCATTTGGGGAGTTCGGGGGTATACCAGGGGGCGGACTGGCGGAGTATATGAAAGAGACATTTTTTGTTTTTGTGGGGGCCAGTTCATTGAGACAGAAGGAGAGGGTGCTGTTATAATAGTCCACAAGTTCAGATGGGTTTTCAGAAAGTGGGGGGGGGGAGACAGACATCAGACCAAGTCCAGGATGTGACCACGGCTGTGTGCTGGGAAGTTGATGTGTTGAGAGAAGTTGCAGCAGTGAAGGGTTTCCTTAAATTCAGAGGCATATTTGCAGGTCGGGTCGTCAACATGAATGTTAAAATCACCTAAGAGGAGAACAGATGGGGAAATGGCAGAAAGCTGAGTGAGAATGTCAGAGAGGTCGGAGAGAAAGGAGGGGTTTGGCTTCGGGGGACAGTAGATGATGGCTGTGACCAGGGGAGTGGGACCAGAGAGTTTGAAGATCAGGTGTTCAAATGAAGAAACATCAGGGATGGGGATTATGGTAGCTTTTATTTCCTTTCTGATAATAGCAGCTATACCACCACCCCGCCCTTGTGGGTGAAGTTTGTCAATGTATGTGAATCCTGCTGGGGTGATTTGATAAGAAAAATAGTCCAGGGGTTTTTGCCATGTTTCGGTCAGATACAGAAAGTTCAGGTTATTGTCTTTAATGAATTCATTCAGAATGTGGCCTTTATTGTGGATGGAGCCTGTGTTGAGCAGGGCTGCTCTGAGGTGACGTTGCATTGGGGGGGGTTGTGTGGACCGGGGGAGTGGAAGGAGATTGGTCAGATTCACGTGTTGTTTGTTGTGATGGCGTAGTGTGGGCGTGTGACAGGAGAGAATGGACGGGATGGAGTGTGGAGACGTGGAATGAAATAAAAACTTACGGCCAGAGCCTCTGTGTGGAGGACGGCGTTTGCGGAGTATTTCATTATCTGCGAGGATGTCCATGCAGTCCGGAGGCAGGCGGTTATTAAAGGAGTGGAGATCTGACAGGGAGTAGAGCGGCGGCATGATCCGGTGAAGTGGCGCTAGCACGGAGCTAGCTAATGCTGGGGACCCGGGCAGCAGAGACCAGGAGCCGGATGACCGTGGAAGAAGGAGCGGTGTGAGTCCAGATAAAATGAGAATTATAATCCACAGCATATCAGGAGAATAATTCCAGTGGTTTCCGGAGGAGAATCGTAGGAGGGGCTGACAGCCTGGTGCAGAGTGGGAGCCGGGTGACCAGCCTACTAGCTTGTTAGCTAGCTTGATAGCCACCGGCTGTAGGCGGCAGGGAGAGACGATGTCAGCGGGGAAACCGGCTGATCGCAGCGGGATGGGAAGACCCACACGACACGAGCCGCGGAGTTAGGGTGGAGTTGGGGTGGAGTTGGGGTGGAGACAGAAATGTTAGCTCAGCAGACTTCAGGGAGCCGAGGAGCATCTAGGTAGCAGCCTGCTAGGTCCGATAATGCTAGCTAGCGGGCTAGGGACCGGTGAGCAGGAAAGAGCCAGCAGGTAGGAGATGACAACACAAAGTTCTGTGTCGATTCGATATAGAGATGCTGCTATTTTTGCTGATGACTGACGTTTCAAAAGTAGAGAGCCAGACAGGAGAGGTTCTGATCTGGACTAAAGTACAATATTTGGGGCGGAGGAGCGGCGAACAAACAACGCCAGCACCCTCGGCGACCCGGGAAAACCTATATTTCTGTTGTAAATTATTGTCTTTTATTGTGATTGTAGTAATGTGTTTTTATTACATGTACAGCACTGTGGCTCGACCAAAAATCGCTTTTAAATGTGCTATATAAATAAAACTTGATTTGCTTTGATTCGTATAGTATATATTGATCAGCAGTACAGTGATTGGTCCTGGATCAGCAGTACAGTGCCTGGTCCTGGATCAGCAGTACAGTGACTGGTCCTAGATCAGCAGTACAGTGCCTGGTCCTGGATCAGCAGTACAGTGCCTGGTCCTGGATCTGCAGTACCGTGGCTGGAGCTGGATCAGCAATATAGTGACTGGTCCTGGATCAGCAGTACAGTGGCTGGTCCTGGATCAGCAGTACATTGACTGGTCCTGGATCAGCAGTACAGTGACTGGTCCTGGATCTGCAGTAGAGAGACTGGTCCTTGATCAGCAGTAGAGTGACTGGTCCTGGATCAGCAGTATAGTGACTGGTCCTGGATCTGCAGTACAGTGACTGGTCCTAGATCAGCAGTACAGTGCCTGATCCTGGATCAGCAGTATAGTGACTGGTCCTGGATCAGCAGTACAGTGACTGGTCCTGGATCAGCTACCCAGCAGTTCATCATTAATTTAAATAAACTTCACTTCAAATGTTTTAAGTAGAAATCAGTTGCTGCTATGTGACATAGACAGGCTAGTGAGTGTGACATTATTGCAAGACGGACTTTTTCATGGTCCTGGATCAGCAGTACAGTGACTGGTCCTGGATCTGCAGTACAGTGACTGGTCCTAGATCAGCAGTACAGTGCCTGATCCTGGATCAGCAGTATAGTGACTGGTCCTGGATCAGCAGTACAGTGACTGTCTCTCTGTGCAGCAGCAGCCGGGCCTGGATGATGGCGGCGGTGCTGCAGCTCTCGGTGGTCCGCAGCATCTTGTTCTTCGTCACTCTGGTGCTGTGGACAGATGAACAGTATGACTATGGTGATGTAAGTCAATTGTTTGAATTTTGATCCATGCTTAATCGAGTATTAAGGCTGCTTTAACACCCACCTGTGCAGGGAAAGGGTCGCAGGAGACCCCAGGACCAAACGCTGTCAGTACAGTCTGTGCTCGGGTCGTATATTATATTTGATAAATGAAGGATGTCAGATTTTCCCCAGCACTCTTCCTTTACAGGCTCTGGGTAAACACAGTTTAAGAGCAGATCGTGGTACCATCTGAGTGGGCAGATCCTTTCCTTTACTAAATTGTTTAAAGAGTCAATGGAATTAAATTAATATGTGACAGACTTTCAACAGGATTTATATACTTTATATAGTGGGGCAAAAAAGTATTTAGTCAGCCACCAATTGTGCAAGTTATCCCACTTAAAAAGATGAGAGAGGCCTGTAATGTTCATCCTAGGTATACCTCAACTATGAGAGACAAAATGAGAAGAAAAAAAATCCAGAAAATCACATGTCTGATTTTTAAAGAATTTATTTGCAAATGATGGTGGAAAATAAGTATTTAGTCAATATCAAAAGTTCATCTCAATACTTTGTTATATACCCTTTGTTGGCAATGACAGAGGTCAAATGTTTTCTGTAAGTCTTCACAAGGTTTTCACACACTGTTGCTGGTATTTTGGCCCATTCCTCCATGCAGATCTCCTCTAGAGCAGTGATGTTTTGGGGCTGTCACTGGGCAACACGGACTTTCAACTCCCTCCAAAGATTTTCTATGGGGTTGAGATCTGGAGACTGGCTAGGCCACTCCAGGACCTTGAAATGCTTCTTACGAAGCCACTCCTTCGTTGCCCGGGCGGTGTGTTTGGGATCATTGTCATGCTGAAAGACCCAGCCACGTTTCATCTTCAATGCCCTTGCTGATGGAAGGAGGTTGTCACTCAAAATCTCACGATACATGGCCCCATTCATTCTTTCCTTTACACGGATCAGTCGTCCTGGTCCCTTTGCAGAAAACAGCCCCAAAGCATGATGTTTGCACCCCCATGTTTCAAAGTAGGTATGGTGTTCTTTGGATGCAACTCAGCATTCTTTCTCCTCCAAACAGGTCTAGTTGAGTTTTTACCAAAAAGTTCTATTTTGGTTTCATCCAGGCCCGGACTGGCCATCGGGAGGACCGGGAGGTTTCCCGATGGCCTGGCCTGCTAAGTGGCCTGCTGGCCTGAGGTTTTTATTTTTTTATGTATGTATTGTGAACGCAACGCTGTGCAAATGTGGGTCTGACTCTGCCTCACAGAGGGTGACTGGCTGTCTACATGATGTGGCCTGCCGACATGGCCACCATCATACACTAATGCCCTCGATTGGTCTCTGTGTGTCATTCAAACTCGGGAGGGTGTGTATGAAGATGATTTGAGGTCTCGCCAGGAGAACGTGTATATGGGGCAGCTTCCATGTAAAGTTAGCGTGGGTAAAAACAGTATTTCCGGTCTCGAAGTTTTCATAATAAAACCGGAAGTATTCCCCACACTGTCAAATGATTACACAGTGATATCTCCATTACTCATCCACTAAAAAACATCAGTTTATCCTTGTTAATTACACAATATTGATTGGTTTAAATTGTGTACAATGCTTTTGTGTTTTTAACCTTCGATTCGGAGAAACAAATTGTTTTTTCGGAGTTTAGACACTACAGAGTTTCCGAAGACACTACACTACCCAGAATCCCCAGCTATCGTTTGGGACTACAACATCCGCCTTGCTTTACAAACCCCGTGATTAGCGCTCAAGCTCTGTGATTGGAGTGGCAGTGCGACAAGGTTACGCCGAGTGTCAAACAGCTCTTTGAAATGGAATGGAAACACGGCAGACTTTCCAAAACTGGACTTGGACGGGTCCAGCCCAGCCCTCCCCCCCCAGAATTACACATGCTGGCTATTGTGTGTTTCGCAACATGTTCTATGGCACGTCTCTACTACGGAATTGTAGTTTTAAAAGACGTTTTCGTATTTCCCACAATTAGAAGTTGCCAGTATTAAACTGTGTACACAGTGGCGGAGCTGGGGGGTGGCCGTGGCCACCCCCAGCTGAATCCTGGCCACCCTATTGGCCACCCCAAACACTCTCACCACGGGGGCCCAAACTATTTTAGAACATTAAGAAAAAAATGTTTAAGTAACCTTTCATCATTCATCAAGAATTAACATTAATAGGACGTTATATCGATAATGTAAAGTACTCACTAAACTTACAATTCATTTAACTTATTTTCTTCCAAAAGTTAATTATCCAAAGCCTCTGTACACCCCGTTCTATTTACATGTAATGGTTTGGTCCTGCCTCCAAACGCGGTGCAGCACCGCCGGCACTTTCTAGCAGACACTAGTGTGAGCATGTGAGGAGCAGGGATGCTAGTACTTACGTGTGTAGTACCATGTCTCAACGACTCACAAAGTCAGGCTTTCAAAAGAGAAAAGAAAGGAGAGAAAAACAAGAGAGAGAGACTAAAGGGCGACACCCAGTCTTTCAAAAGAAAAGGTGGGTGTGGTCCATGAGTGGTGGAATTATGTCTGTTAGCTAAGCTTAGTCCATTGTAAATAATAATTGTTATGTTTTTTTTTACTAAGCTGACATTAAGTACTGTTAATATCTATACAGGTTTTTAATTGCACTGGTCTTTTAGCTGACATTTAACAAATACAGGCAGATTATTAGCAGCTATTCATACTAAATCAGTTGTCCCTCCCCCTGGTGCCAGGACCAACAGATCCATCTCTAGGCTCAGCAGCCCCCATAAGGCTGAACCTGAACCAGCTTTTCTCCCAACTGAAGGAGGTGAGCAGCATTGTGTTGAATGCCATGCCACTTAACATATCTGAAGGAATACTGAAATACAAAATATATATATATATATATATATATATATATATATATCAAAACAAAAAGCTAGTATCTAATTTCAATTACACATTTCAAACACAGTATTTTCCCACATATTTAAGTTATATTTATTTGGATTTATGCATTCATGTTGAGAATGTTCCATTCAAAAATGTTATTATTAAAAATGCATTTACACCATAAGAGATGACTATTGAGATCTATTGTCAGGAATGTTAATCTTATAGTGAGGTGACGTGACGTGCAACAACATTAACCTTTCTGTTGGTCGCTTGTTAGCAGACCCTTCACGCCATGGCAGAGCGAACAGGTACAGGCAGGGCCCATAGTGATAGCCCTATAGTTTACATCTACTACCCACAAATAAACATATGGACATGGGTTACTATTTAAAAAAAATGGTAAATGTATTTAGGAACCTATCAATGTGATTGTAAGTGGGGGTGGACCTCAAATCGTCCAGGGGGGTCCGAGGGCATGCTCCCCCGGTAAGATTTGTTTTTAAATGTTGGAGTGAAATGCATCAATCTGGTGCATTTTGAGGGGAAAATAAAGAGACTAGATCTATGGAAACACCTATATGAAACAGAACTGTATACATTTCAATAATCATAAAATCATGGCCATAACCAATAACATACCATTTCCAATATGAAAAAAACACTGAAACTTGTTTATTTATTTTTGGTTCATTTATAGTTGTGAGTATGTCTGTGCTCCTGAATCAGCCTCTCCTGTCTCCCTCCTCTCTCCCCTGCTCCTCTTTGAGGCAGCAGCAAAGACTAGTTTTAGCTCTCAACAAGTTTTAAAAGTGTATCTTACCTTTTTTCACCTAGTTAACTTTTAATTTTTTATTCATGCATATTTTACTAATCACTACCCTCTCAAATGGAAATATGTGTTTACATAAATGGTGACCAAACCGTTTGAGACCCACAGAGAACTTAGACTAAGTTAACTATCTAAATACTCAAAGAGTCCTTTACCTCACCTGAGCTGAGGTTATCCCGAGCTTGAATGACACACAGAGACCAATCAACGGCTTTGATTTATGATCTGTATGACTGTGGCCATGTCGGGAGGCCACATCATGTAGACAGCCAGTCACCCTGTGTGAGGCAGGCCACTTAACAGGCCAGGCCTTCAGGAAACCCCCCGGTCCTCCCGATGGCCAGTCCGGGACTGGGTACAGGAGGCGTAGAGTCGAGGGATCATTGTCCACAAGTTAATCGATCGCAGATGGTGTCGTGGTCACGGACGAAAACAAATATATATATATATTATTTAAAAAAAAAAGAAAAAATCTAAATGGGTCGCGAAATATACTTGGGCGGCCGTTAATATACCTGGGCGACCCGCCCAAGTATAGTCTATGTGTGGGAAACCCTGTATACCATGTGTCAACGACTTACAAAGTCAGGCTTTCAAAAGAGAAAAGAAAGGAGAGAAAAACAAGAGAGAGGGATTAAAGGGCGACACCCAGTTTTTCAAAAGAAAAGGTGGGTGTGGTCCAGGAGTGGTGGAATTGTGTCTGTTAGCTAAGCTTAGTCCATTGTAAATAATAATTTTTATGTTTTTTTTTACTAAGCTGACATTAAGTACTGTTAATATCTATACAGGTTTTTAATTGCACTGGTCTTTTAGCTGACATTTAACAAATACAGGTAGATTTTTAGCAGCTATTCATACTAAATCAGTTGTCCCTCCCCCTGGTGCCAGGACCAACAGATCCATCTCTAGGCTCAGCAGCCCTGTACCCCCATAAGGCTGAACCTGAACCAGCTTTTCTCCCAACTGAAGGAGGTGAGCAGCATTGTGTTGAATGCCATGCCACTTAACATATCTGAAGGGAGACTAGAATACAAAATATATTTATATATCAAAACAAAAAGCTAGCATCTAATTTCAATTACACATTTCAAACACAGTATTTTCCCACATATGTAAGTTATATTTATTTAGATTTATGCATTCATGTTGAGAATGTTCCATTAAAAAATGTTATTATTAAAAATGCATTTACACTGTCGCGCCACCTAACCATTCGCCAAAATGTTTTTAATACCAGCGGTAACCGTCCAAGCGCCGTGCAAAAAACAATCTTCAAATAAAAGAAAGTCACCGGAGGAGTTAAAGGAGAGTGACAGAGAGCATGATAAGAAGAGGGAGAGGAAGTTTTAGCCAGCTTGATCGATGGAGTTGGCTTCTAGTGGTGCAGTGACGCGTCCTAAAACCCTTTTATAATCTATCGATTAGATTTATGATTCGAAAATTATAAAAGTAGGGTAGACATGTGGAGATTATCCGGCTGAACAAAACGTGCATTTATCAAACAGGTTTGTTTTCCACAGACCTTATTTCCAGCTATTTTCCAAAACCCTGTGGAGAAATCCCATTGCTTTTTGTCGAGGGAACCAGCAGCTTACTTCCTGGTTTTAGGCCGCGTCACTGGCTGCACCTCTCAATATGATGCCAATATAAACATGGTCTTCTTTAGTCGGCTCTATACATCAATGCCGACCTATGCTGACAAGTAAGTGAAGAGTAGAACATATAAAGGTATTGGCTATAGGGAAATGTCCCAGCAGTTTAGGATAATGAAGGTTCTAATCTAATCTGCTACATAGCCATTACAATTCTAACTCCTAATGACAGGAAGGCAGAAAGCGCATTATACAAATAATAATACTCATAATAATAGCAGACATTTTTTATCAATGACCACAATATCATTATTTTAATAAACCAAATCTGAACAATTGAGGAAAATGAGGAAGACCTGATTATTCAAATGTTGTAGTACAAGTAGTAATGTAGTTAGTGCATAAATTACTATTGCAACAAATGTGTTAATTTTCTTCATCATTAGTCGATTTTTTTTGGACGAATGCTCCGGGCCAGTGGTTACAATGGTGGGGCCAGTGATAATACAATTCCACCGGCCCGGAGGGCCAGTGACATTTTACCCGTAATGTCTACCCCTGAACATTTACTGACTTTTTTAGGATAGCTTAAAGTAATGTTGTAAAATTATAACCGGGGGCCTTACAGGCTATTGTTTATTGTTATTTACTTTAAGATGTTTATTCTTAACCTGTCATTTAATTTAAAAACTCTTATTTAAATGATGTGTGCGTGTCTCTGTATTCCTGATGATACACTGAGAGAATGAGCCCATAGTGCTGCTGATCACCATAAGCTAAACAGTCTGTATATTGCATTACATTTGTATAATGTAAGCTTCGTTGATACTTTGCCTGCGGGAATACGAAAGAAATTGTTAGATATACTGAATATTATTTGATCTATTCCACCACTTAATCCCAAATAATGTAGAGGCGTGTTGTAGGTGCCTTAAATAACCCCTTATTTTATAGTGAGATGTATTTTTATGTTCATATAATAGTGATTTCAATGCCACCCCAAAATGATCACTGGTTCCATCCGGGCCACCCCACTGAAAATGTCCTGGCTCCGCCACTGTGTGTACATCCCTGGAGGTTTAGGGGATAGGAAACACTCAAATTTAAAACATATAATTAATACATGGGTGAAAATAGCTTGTGCCCATAATGGGCAGCATTAATATATACCCACATGACAGCTAAGGTCAGAAGAGCTTTATTTAACAGCTGGTCTTATGTCTGTGACCCCTCCTGTTGTTAATTGATAAGCCTGAAACATGCACTTGTCAAGGTTCAGATGCACATTTAGCAAATATGACAGAAGCCATCGATCATCTTAAGATAAGATAAGATACTTTATTGATCCCAAGTTGGGAAATGTTTTTGTTACAGCAGCATGTACTACTTTGTTCTACTCCACTACAATTCAGAGGTTAACCTGGTATTTTTACTCTACTACATTTATTTTTGTTACTTTGCAGATTCTGATTAATGATGTGAAATATAAACAACCCTTAAATCAGACTTTAGTTACACCTGAGTCAAATTCAGCCTTATCAGTTTGTCTGTTTTGCACATCCTCCTGTTAATATCTTTGGACGTCCTGCACTAAACTGTTTTATTGTAGAGATCACTACAGTATCTTCTTGATATTTTCTATTCTATATTTCTATCATTGACCCCTATTTTGTATGTAGGCTACTCTTAATATGTGTCGAGTGGAGTGTCTCGAAAACACATGTTGGCGACTGAAAGACATCCAGTGTTTGGTCTTTTCCTGAAGCATCCTTCACCTACAGTGTCTCAACTGAAAGAGGACCACACACACACACAAAATATAATACAATTTTGAGATTTGGGGATATTTATCTCCCATTCTTTCACTTATTCTGACATTTTCAACACCAAACATGTCGTTAATGTCTCTGTTTAGTGAACTACAGCAATCTGAAAGCCTGTACATTATTTATATCACACTTTATCAGTAGAAAAATGCAGGAAATGACTTTTAATGCAGTATTTTCTGATTTATGGCGCAACACAAAGATATTTCGCTCTGTGCAAACCTTTGACTCAAATATAACTCTCCTGTTATCTCCATCAGAACAACCTTCTGGATCCGCACCAGTCTGGTTTCAAGGCAGGTCACTCCACAGAAACTGCCCTCCTTGCTGTCTCTGAGGAACTGCACACTGCTAAAGCAGCCTCCCTCTCCTCTGTCATCATCCTGTTGGACCTGCCTGCTGCATTCGACACGGTGAATCATCAGATCCTCCTTCGCACTCTCCAAAAACTTGGAGTTTCAGGCTCTGCACTTTCCCTCCTCACCTCATACCTCAAAGACCGTACCTGCAGGGTAACTTGGAGAGGGTCCGAGTCCGACCCTTGTCAATTAACTACAGGGGTCCCTCAGGGCTCTGTTCTTGGTCCCCTCCTCTTCTCCTTGTACACAAACTCGCTCGGATCTGTCATTAGCCCGCATGGTTTTTCATACCACTGCTACGCTGACGACACCCAATTAATTCTGTCCTTTCCCCGCTCAGAGACCCAGGTCGTCGCACGCATCTCTGCTTGTCTAGCAGACATCTCTCAGTGGATGTCTGCTCATCACCTCAAGCTCAACCTTGACAAGACTGAACTGCTTTTCTTTCCGGGAAAAGATTGTCCCACTCTTGACCTAACAATCAACATCGGCATCTCTGTTGTTTCCCCGACTCAGACTGCAAGGAATCTGGGTGTGACCCTAGATAACAACCTGTCCTTCACTGCAAACATCGCTGCAACAACCCACTGCTAGAGATACACGCTTTACAACATCAGGAGGATACGTCCCCAGCTGACCCAGAAAGCGACGTAGGTTCTGGTCCAGGCTCTCGTCATCTCACGCCTAGACTACTGCAACTCCCTCCTGGCTGGTCTACCTGCATGTGCCATCCGACCTCTGCAGCTCATCCAGAATGCAGCGGCTCGTCTGGTCTTCAACCTTCCTAAATTCTCCCACACCACTCCGCTCCTCCGCTCCCTTCACTGGCTTCCGGTAACTGCTAGAATCCACTTCAAGACACTGGTACTTGAGTACCATGCTGCGAATGGATCTGGCCCTTCAACAACATGAAACAAGAATATGAACCTGGCTTTATCCAATGTTCACACAAGAGTTCTACATCCTGACACATCCTTGATTTACACTGTCTCAACTGAAAGAGGACCAGAAACACATTAAAAATATAATAAAATGTGGAGACTTTGGGATATTTATCTCCCATTCTTTTACTTTTCGGGCATTTTACAGACCAAACATGTCGTTGATGTCACTGTTTACCAAACTACCGCTTTTTCTGAAAAATGCATAAAATTATGCAATATATGTTAAATACATGATTTATACCTGTAATTACTGGGGTTCCATTTCTTCTTATTACCTAATTTGGGCGTGCACATTTGCCGCACGCAAACCTACCTCTTTTGGATTTGGAAAGGTTGGCATGTATGCACATGAAGTCTTTCAAAGACGGCGAAGTTGTGAAAGAAGCTTTCCTGGAGGCTGCCGATGCGCTTTTGGGGGACAGTAAAAATAACAGTAGCATTTCAACAGGTTTTTGATATAATAAAAACTCAAGTTGGATACCGTTATTAATCAGCTGTAAGTTTTAGTTTGAACTTATTCATTATAATTATTGTGCAAAATGGTATAAGAATGCAAACTTAAATTGATTATAGTCTATTATCAATTCAGGTTAAGAAGCTAGTGTTGCTTGCATCCTTTTTTAAAGGGATTTCTTTTTATAATCTACTAAAATGCAACAAAAAAAGGGTTTGATTCTATTAATTTTGTCTTATTTATTGCACTTTGGCAGCAGATTCCTGTGTAGCTTCAGATCTGAGTTGTCTTATTAGTAAGCCTCATTTATACTTTTGTAGCAACACTTTTTTATATAATGGCAAAGAAAGGGTTCAGAGTCTTTTCTTTTTTCCCTGTGTCATATGTGGCAGCACTGTTCAATGTTTCTTGAAAACATTACCCACTGTAGTGACGTGTGAATAAACTCCAACTCTGTATCAACAACACTGTTGTGTAACTTCAGTTAAATACTTGTATGTGTGTAGATTAGAAAGAGGTAAGATAAAGGATCTGCAGTATTTTATGAAGTATTAATCGTACAAAGGTCAGTTTTATACAAGTAGAAGTGTGTATTTACCTGGTAGTAGGCTGTCAGTAATGGCTACGCCTCTCTATTTGGACTGGTAGATCTCGGCAGACTGGCAACTTTAAAAGTAGCTCTCGGTTCAAAAAAGGTTGGGCACCCCTGATCTAGATGAATGCGACGAAGCAATTCATGCCGTTTTATTGTTTTTAACGTTGAAATGACAAGTGCAACAGGTGAAGAGGAAGTTGTTGCGGAATTGTTGTGAGTACCCATTTCAAGACGACAATTCAGTGAAAAGACGGACATTATAATGCCGCGGAGGGGGCGGCGGCGGGGGGTGTGTGTGTCTACAGAAGGTCCAGTTGTGATAGACACGGTTCGCCACTGACACACACACACACACACACACACAAACACATATTATAAAATAATATATAATCTTTCCAGAGGCTGGTGTTGATCCAACCTAAAGGACATCACATGACCCCTGCCTGACCTCCTGCAGTTGATGCTTGACCTCCTGCAGTTGATGTAAACAGGTAAGTGGATCATGCAGTCAACTTGGGACTGTATCCTGGGACAGTCCCAAGTCAGCTCAGCATTCTGCAGTCCCCTGCTCCTACCTCACCCCTCCCACTGTCCCAGCCTTCACCTGGTGAGACATATACATTAAAAGGCATGATTATTACACAGTCAACCCTTATTCAGAGTGCCTAATAAATGTATATATTTTTTTTCTTACAGTGCAGAATTTGGCTTTTTTGCGACCATCCTAAGGCACATGTGTGTAAGTAACAAGTAATGCTGTTTAATCTGCAACAACTGTCAGGTGGTGTTATTGATTATCTTTGCAAAAGAGCCCCCACCAATATTGATTTTGACAAATATCTTTTAATTGAAATATGGGAGCAAAAACAAAAGGGTAGAATTGATCATACCATATTATATTATTATTATTGCAACTGTTTTAATTATATTGTGTTGTTTTGTTCGTGTGTGTTTATTTATATAAATGAATTAATAAATATGTGTGTATAAATGAATAAATACATGTGTGAGTACAAATAAGTGTGTGTTTATGTATATATGTTTATAAATGAATAAATGTGTGTATATACGGTATAGGCTATATATACACACATACACACATATATATATATATAAAAACAGTATATGTGTGTATATAAATGAATTAATAAAAGTATATATATATATATATATATATATATATATAAAATAGTATCATTAAATAATGCTCTCAGATAAATGTAGTACACAGTAATAGTCAAGGTTATATTCAATATTCTGCTTACACTTACACCAGCTGATAAGATATTTAAAACGTATTTTGTTTGTCCTGAAAACGAAATTTGAGGATACTCACAGGCTATTTATAGATTATAAAACACCAGTGATACAATCTCAGGACTCTTCGATATGGCTTTGATTATAGGATCGTTTACTTTCAGTCAACAAATCCTTTGGAAAGGGAGGGACTTCGCCAGTATTCTGCTTTGTGACGCTATCGCGTAGAGCTACGTCGATGCTTGCGTAATGCGGAAGTGGGCGTGGTTAAATCTAAACTGGGTTGGAAAAACGATAGACGCCTCCGGTATAGTCTGGAGTATTGATTGTACATACAGTACCAGAACACAACAATAGTTGCCTCCTAACTAACAGCAGGCAGGCTATTATAACTAGATACGTTCCTAACTTTTAGTGAAAACTAGCTTCGTAAACAGCTATTGTCTTCCGGCAGACCCTCCTGACTACATCCTGAACCAATGAGAGGACAAATAGATGACGTTCATCCAATCATAAGCCGCTGCTCTCTCCCTGCAGCAGGATCCTCCTACCAATGTTGTATTTCAATTTTGGCGGCTGTGTGGAAAACATGGCGGAATATTTGAAAGGTAACTCATAAGACTACATATGATTTGATATTCCGTTATGCTTATTTATTGTATTTATTTAGTGAAGTCGAGCGTTACACTTTTAAAATAGCTTAAATATACACTATGTTTGTTGTCATGGAGTTTGTGGGCGCGTGGGTGGTACTTTATGGTGACTAGGAAGTCATTTGTCCGGAGTAACGTCACTGGCAGCCTCTTTTGTGACAACATTCTGCTTGTGAATTTGAAATAATTTTGACTGTATCAGCAATAGGAATATATTTTATGTTGTAGAAAGTATTACTTATTATGTTTTGTAGCGCTCTGTTTTTAGGGGCAGGCTGCAGGATAAGCGGAGGAACCGTTGTATTGTGTACGTTTCACGCGCCATGCAGCGCCACGGTAATGTTTAAATGGAACTGTATGTGTTTTTGACTCATATTTGATGTTGCTCTGAAGGGTATGTATACGACTATCAGAATCCCAAACAATGTTGCTGTCTCGCTTTTGAATATCTCATTATCTCCTCTACGGCTGTGTTTGGCGGTAAAATTGATCGTTCGATTTCATTGAGATATGTTTACTAACGTTTGCATGAAGAACTGTTAGTAGTCTTGTAATATTGATTTGCAGATCCCTCGCATAGCAGATCCAGTTCTAATGGATTTACTTTAAGTGGGTTTGGTATAGCTTCCATGCCGTAAAGGTCCCATGTCATGGCCATTTCCACTGATCATAATTCCATTGTTGAGGTCTACTAGTATAGATTTATATTGTGCAATTCTGCAAACTCACATTGGTTTCTCATCCAGCATCTCTGTAAACTACGTGTATTCACTGAATTTCACTCTGCCTTTAACGGCTCGTTGTAGCTCCAATCGCTCCAGCCCCCACCCTCCCTGTGAGCACAGTGTGCTCTGATGTGTCGGTCGCGAACGAGCCGTCTTTTCTTTTTCTTTTTGTTAAGTAATACAAGACAGAATGGTGATGGTGATGATGATGATCTCCGCGCTACAGCTGCTCCGTGAATGCATGCAGTGACATGTAATATCCAAGGATTAGAGACTGTTGGATGCTGCTGTTTTGAGCATTGCAATACATTTATTTGTATTATGTTTTTTTATGATTAGAGACGGTTGGATGCTGCTGTTTTGAGCATTGCAATATATTTATTTTCACTGTTATTTATTTATGATTATCCTTAGGCTCAGCAAAGATTTGATGTCAGCTGCTGCTGTCTTTTTCTATAGTTAATACTGAAATAGAGCCCTGCAGTTTTGTCAGGGCATTTTCTTTAAATATCATTTTAAAATGTCGATACAGTAGCCCCTTTTTTTTAAATGTCTATGCTTAAGTTTTTATAGGTGTTGCTATCTGCTTTCTGTAGCGTGGTTCTACAAGCAAGTCAGTGCATTCATTGGGTGGGATCAGAGAGTTACAAGGGTCTGTAAATGCAATGAAAACATTTGGCCACAGCAAATCATTTATATTAAACATGTAATTTTTACTTTTGAATACTTCAGTACAAAGGATGTATTGAATAATTTAAGTGATATATGTGTACACATATAAATCATTCATTAGTCAAAACAGGGCTACATTTGATTTAATTATAAAAGGTATAATATGTGGTAAACTGAAGAGCCGTTTGGGAGCCGAAAGAGCCGGCTCTTCTTGGTGAGCCGAGCCAAATGATCCGGCTCACCAAGAAGAGCCGGAATTCCCATCACTATAATGGTCTGGACGTTGTGAATCGCGCTGAGCTCCGTGGAGGTGTGGTTTCCTTGTTTAGCGATACACAGCCAAACTCACCCTGAGCACACAAAGTCACAGCCGAAGTAAAAACAATAAGTGTGGCTTGATATTGAGTAAGAAAAAGGTTGATAAACGCTGTGAGAATGGGTCTGCAGAGAGAATTTCGCCGCGATCCCAACTGTCTGTTATCAGCCTGCAGCCAGGGAGGAGAAATCAGCAGAGCTGCCTGCACTGAGTGGCCGTTTCTCAATCGCGAGTACACCTGCTGCAGTGCAACTATTTCAAGTATACTACGTCATCGAGTGGCGCCGAAGGACTGTTTAAATGCATGTTAAATGCCCAGCATTCTGCGCCACTCTATGACGTAGTATACTTGAAATAGTTGCTCTGCAGCATGTGTACTCGCGATTGAGAAACGGCCAGTGTGTGTGAGGAAGTCCGTGGATTCGTCAATTTGGACCAATCAGCGGGGGCTTAACGTAACGGCTCCGCGGATTGGTCCATTTGGTTCCGGGTAATGCATGACCGTATCGCGTCATAGCTCTGGACGCGGCTACTGGCCATTCCTACATCACAATACCCAGGAAGTAAACAATGGACAATGACGTATCTCCAACGAGGCGTTTTGGGGAGGTATTTTCTGTGTTAGAGTTTTACTCGCTACAGGGTGCACTTTGAAGGTTGTGACTCTGCAGACCGTTTACATGCATATAAACCTTCATAACACACAAGGGGACGGGTAATAACCGGAAAAGCATGACATGGGACCTTTAACACTGAGTTAAAGTGTGTGTGTGTGTCAGGTTGCAGTGTGTCCTGCAAGATGTCCTGGGAGGACCTGCAGACTCAGTGCCGCGGAGAGAAGCTCTACTGCAAACCGCTAGGGGTGAACCGAGGCAGCACCAATGTCTATGATGTGGAATTCATCTGCGACTACAAGAAGACTAAGGTAAATCACGAGTACTATAACCATTGGTGTGTACATGTACTCAAGTACTGTATTGAAGTAAAATGTTGAGCTACTTTACTTGAGTTCTTGCTACTTTGTACTTCTACCCCACTTTAATTCAGAGGTAAACTGTATTTTTACCCCACTGCATTTATTTAATACATTTAGTTACTTTACAGATTTGGATTAATGATGTGAAATATAATCAACACCAAAATCACAACATATCATATATATTATTTTGAAATGGACCAATCAGCAGAATGAGTATAGAAACATATGATGCTAATACTTTTTTACTTTTACTTGAGTAACATTTTGAATGCAGTACCTTTACTCGTAACAGAGTATTCATACACTCTTGTACTTCTACTTAAGAACAAGATCCGAGTACTTCTTTCACCTCTGATCATAACACACAGCTTTCTTATATTAACAGCTCTATCTCATTAACGTCAGGGGTTCTCCACACAAAGGGTCCTCGAGGAAAATGCGAAATAGTTTATTAAGATTTGTATTAAATTCACATCAGAACAAGGCCTTGTTTCAATAAGGATCTGATCAAGTCTCACTTCCTCCCTGCTGATCTCCTTAACCTTAGAATTTTTGTCTTAAACAAGTCTAACAAAAAACCCTTTTCCGTCCTAAAATGCGTGTACAGTGATGCCATTTATGAAATAACATAAATGTTGCAGCTGGTTATTCCAGGTTACCTTGTTATTACCAGTTATCTACCAGTGTATAATGTAGGAACATAGAACGTAACAGAAACATTAAATGTTGGCTGCAAATCGTTTGACTCATTGGAACTATATATTAAACACGAAGCCTGGCTATGGGCTTAGATATGTCTCATAATTATTTGTGTGATTTGTGATTATATGTGATTTGTAAATGTAAAACACCATCCACAAATGCATTTAAAAGATTTGCAAACTCACAAATAAATTTGCAAATGTAAAACGGATCTGCAAATACGCAAAATATTTTTACAAATAAAAAAAAAGATCTTTGAATATCTTAACATTTACAACTTTCGATCACGGATTTGTGAATCCATTTTGTATTTGTCGACCAAAAATGCGCTTGTGGATCTCAAATCTCTGCTTGTGAATCGTCTTTTTACACACACGGAGTTTGGTGACAAACTTTCCGCTGGTCTCGGCTAAAATCTACTCGTGTTACTCGGTTATTTTCGGAAACCACGTGATGGCCTGCTGATGACGACATTTCCGCATGGTTTTCAAAGTAAGAGCATGATGGTTTGTTTAAAGGTGGGGTAGGTAAGTTTGAGAAACCGGCTCGAGATACACTTGTTGTTATATTCCATGGAATGCTCTTAACATCCCGATAGCAATGAATATCTTAAATGGTTTGACAAAAAATCGATAAAAAAATGTCATCTGTGGAAGCCGTAGTACTGTAAAAAGCACGACCAATCATCTGAGCCGGCTAAAGTAACTGGATGGCCTACCTGCCTGTCAGCCTTCCATCTGTGCACAAACTTATCTCGTGCCCTCATTGGTCGTGTGCACGTTCGTGTGTGTTGGAGGAGGGGCTCTGTAAGGAAGTGGCAGATTTTTTCCGGCTGTGTATTTTCAAATGCTAGCGCACTCGAGCTGGTTTCTCCAAAATTACCCCACCTTTAATGCGCTGTTTTTTTTTATAAACAGCGGAACGTTTGATGCATTCTTTATCACCATCATCATCATGTTATAGTGATGCAGTTAGTTTGTGTTAGTTTATTGGTTCAACTTTCTTCATTGTTTTTTGTGTATTCAGTCAAGCGGGTCAAAGTTACAAAGCACTTCACATCTTATTAATCGGCCTAGTTTTACCTTACCAGTGCAGTGGTAAGGTAATCTGTAGAAAAGCACCGTATTTAGGTCAGCCTTCATAGTAAGGCTACATTAAAGGTTATAATATTCATCGTGTCCTTTCTACTGTATATGCATATATTCCTGTCTATTGCTTTCATTTGTATTTAATGTTATGTTTATACTTGTTTCCACACATTTCACATTGAACAAGTGTAAGTTCAACCATATCTGGTTGGAAAACATCGAATTTAGTGCTTGGTTGAAACCAGTGGAGGGGAACGTGTTTGAAGCCCGCTGCACCTTTTGCAAACAAAATTAGCGTTTGTTTTGCTAATGTAGCGTTAGCTAGTGGAGCGTTAGCTAGTGCTAGCAACAACACCGGGGGACCTCCGGGCGACGTTTGAGTCTACGTCAACCCTAAAAGTGGAGGTGCTGTTGACGCTAAATACCTTAGCTAAACACCAATCATACAACAGCATGAAGACAGCAGAGCTCTGACTATAGCTTTTGTCACACACACACACACACACACATACATACAGAGACACACTTTGTCTAACACGCCAACACAGTTCTGTGTACTGTTAGGCTGTTATGTTTAGTCATCGTTCTTATGTTGAACATGAACACATTTACTTTGTAAATAATTATGGGACATATTTCTTCTTTCATAGCAATTTTCCTTCATACTTTCTTGCCGTGAAATAGGTCTTAAATTCTATTCAAAGTGATCTTAAAAAGTATTTTTGAGTTGGTGAAACCTGCAGGAACCCTGTATCTATCCATCCATCTATCTATCCATATATACATACATGGTATACCGTGATTTAATTGTAATACACGTTTCAAAATGATGCCGAAGTAACAACATACTGATACCGGTTAGTAAAAACCATGAATTAATGCTTTGACAAGTCTGCAGACAGACGGCAGGCGAAAAACCCTTTTAAAATGCGTGTTTTCTAAATGGAGCTTGGCTAAGCTAATGCAATATATGCTCCGACCGTCCACACTCACAACAACGGCCTATACAGACATAAATAAACCAGCGACTGTATTCGCCATGACACAGGCAGTCTGTGGTTTGTACTTGTTTAACTTTTGTCTAGTTTCTGAACAGATATGAGGAGCTATGAGCTCTGAGGGCTAACAGCTAACGGCTGATGTTGTTTTTCTGTGGTTCTCATTGAAGATGACGTCACGGCTCCGCCTACACTGCGTTACTATAGTTACTACCCCAGCTACTAAACTGTAATGGAAACACAGCATAAAGTGAGCCAGTCCTAACAAGGCCTAGCCATACCGAGCGAGGCCCTGTAGTGGAAATGCGCCATTAGACTAAAGTTAACTATCTAAACAGTGAGAGAGTCCTTTAGCTCACTGAGCTGACGTTATCTGACAGGAGAGGACTTTCCTTTCACTTAGTTGTAGAAACAGCTTCTAATATCCGTTGGCGCAGCAACAACAATCTTGTTCTCTCTCTCTCTCTTCTACAGATTACCTTACCACTGGTAAGGTAAAAGTAGGCCGATTAATAAGATGTGAAGTGCTTTGTAATTTTGACCCGCTTGACTGAATATACAAAAAACAATGAAGAAAGTTGAACCAATAAACTAACGCAAACTATCACTATAACATGATGGTGATAAAGAATGCATCTAACGTTCCGCTGTTCATTAAAAAAACAGCGCTTTAAACAAACCATCATGCTCTTACTTTGAAAACCATGCGGAAATGTCGTCATCAGCAGGCCATCACGTGGTTTCCGAAAATAACCGAGTTAAATGAGTAGATTTTAGCCGAGACCGCGGAAAGTTTGTCACCAAACTCTGTGTGTGTAAAAAGACTATTCACAAGCAGAGATTTGAGATCCACAAGCTCATTTTTGGTCGACAAATACAAAATTGATTCACAAATCCGTGATCGAAAGTTGTAAATGTTAAAGAGATATTCAAAGATCTTTTTTTTTTTGTAAAAATATTTTGCGTATTTGCAGATCCGTTTTACATTTGCAAATTTATTGGTGAGTTTGCAAATCTTTTAAATGCATTTGTGGATGGTGTTTTACATTTACAAATCACATATTTACACACAAATTATTATGAGACATCTAAGCACATACCTGGCATTCTGTTTTTGGGCTGCGTACATCAGACATCTTTGCAGAAATCTTTGCCCCTATTTAAAAGTGCTTTGTGTTTCAGCAGGAGGAGTTCTACCTGTTGAAGTGGAAGGGCTTCCCGGAGTCAGATAACAGCTGGGAACCCAAGAGGAACCTTAAATGCCACAAACTGATAAAGCAGTTCCACCTGGACCTGGATCAGCAGCTGAGGCGCCACAAGAGACGCTACACCCCAAAAAAACTGGATAAGGACATTTCCTCCTTCCTGGTCCAAAAAGCCAAGCTCCGTCAGAGTCTGAAGCGCTGGGAGGCCCATCTGAACCAGACTCGCAACCACCCGGGCCGCATTTTTGTTGCAAACGAAGTGGACCTTGAGGGCCCTCCAAAGAACTTCACCTACATCAACAACTACAAAGTAGGCCAAGGGATTGTGTTAGATGAGATGGCGGTGGGCTGTGAGTGTAAAAACTGTTTGGAGGAACCAATAAACGGCTGCTGCCCCGGGGCCTCGCTGCACCGCATGGCCTACAATGACAAGGGCCTGGTCCGGATCCGGCCGGGACAGCCCATATACGAGTGTAACTCCCAATGCAGCTGCAGCTCTGAGTGTCCCAACAGAGTAGTGCAGAAGGGCATCCAGGTTGACCTGTGCATCTTTAAGACGGAGAACGGCCGGGGGTGGGGGGTGCGCACGCTGCAGCACATCAAGAAGAACACCTTCATCATGGAGTATGTGGGGGAGGTAAGACCTGCTCACACACAGCTCTCCCTTCTTGATTCCACTTCCATAATGGGCGGGGTTACATGCTTATTTCACCAAATAGTTTTTTTTCCGTTATGATTCATTATTCTTAAAGAAGACAAAACACCCAAATATTCACTCACAAGTGAAGTGAAGTATAATCATTGAGAATATAGTGGAAACAATATTAAATACAATCAGCAACACGGTAAAGAAAACAAATATATGTTCAAACCTGACAATGATTTCATATTTATTTCACTTGCACTTGTAAGCCCCCTCGGTTTGAAACACACAAATGAGAAACAGATACATCCATCATTTAATAAAAAAATAACCTGCCGACAACAGGAGAAATCTTGGGGCAACCATCCTCTGCAACAGAAAGTCTCTGGCCCAGCAGATAGACACCAGCATGAACTCTCAGGTGCAGATGAGAGAAAACGCTGGTCAATTTGTTTGCATGCTGGTTCAATACTGAGGTATTTCTCTATAGTGTGTGTGTGTATTAACTGCTGTAGATCTGTTTGCGCAGTTGCAGTCTGTGCAATTTTAATATAATTTGTATTTTAGTAGTAGGCAAATAGAAGTACACCGGAAAAAAAAAAAAAATATATATATATATACTATTTAATTTTTTTTAAACTGGCAACAAATCCTACAGTTGAAAGGTCTGGTACTTAATTCTTCCATGCCTAAATCACGGTTCCTTGCAGCCCGCTGGATTCACCTAGCATCTGCTGTCACACAGTATCTGTGGTTAGGGTTAGGTAAACATGTGTGTTCTGGGTGTAGTGAAGGGGACAATCTGCAGGTGTGCATCAGGACCCTTTTCAGATTTACTGTAATGTAAATAACTGCTGAGGTGGAAACAGTCTTTCCAAAACCTGGCATTAGTAGTCTCTGTCACTGTAGTTTTACACGTCTGTTGATTTAAGTCAACAAATCAATTAGTCAACTACAGATTTGTTAGCTCAAGAAGCCCCGGTATAGGTATTATATTGAAAGGTGTTTCAAATATCTCTTGTAAATAAAAACCGATCTGCACACTCATAGCTCCAGTTTGAAGGATTCAGCTTAGGTCCTCAAGAGTTGTTAAGGGGAACAAGTTTTTATTATAGTAACTAGGGATGGGAATATGAAAGCAAATGTATATTCGAAATTATTCAGGTATTCGAATAATTATTCATGTATTCAAATATGATTTATGAATAAAAAAATGTTGGGGATGGGAGGGATGCCTAAGTTGATTACATATTATCAAATTGAATAATTCAATGTGTATATATATATATATATATATATATATATATATATATATATATATATATATATATATATATATATATATATATATATATATATATATATACGACAGTGCCATAGCTAAGTGTGTTAGGTCTAAAGGTGTGTTTTGCTCCGCTCACCGGTCCCTCACAGCGGGCAGAGCTGCAGGTGCTGATCTTTCTCTCTCGCGTCCGGTTATACTTCACTCACGTTTATGTCCAAATCCATCAGATCTAGTGCTAGCCAATGATATGGCTGCTGCCCCTCCCTACACGCAGATCACGCAGACTCAAACCTCATCTTAGGCGCAAATGTGGCGCAAATGCGCTCCGCAGCCGTTGCGAGGTTCCGGCGCTAACAGTTAATGAGCGTGCTCCCCCGCCCCCTGTCAACACTCGCGACACATGAGTGGCCAGCCTTAACAACAATAAGCGCTGCTTGGCAACCGTGTTTGGCGGAAAAGTGCATAGACATTTTGACAGGAGAGATTTAGTTTTGCCGGTATTCAACATATTTTACAGTCATAGTCCGGTAATTATTTACACTCTAAGAAGAGTCCTACACAACAGACATGGCGTCAAAAAGGAGTAATGAGTGGAAATATTTTGACCAGGTTAGTGAGTGCGGTGTAGAGGTCAAACTATGCCAAATTAAACTTATATATAAGCTATACCCGCAACCTCCGTTCCAGCTGAGAGGGTCTTCTCTACAGCTGGGCTGATTGTGAATCGCCTCCACACATGAAAGCTGGAGGCCTATAGCTGTCAAACTGTGATCACCAGTTCAATACATTTGACAAATTCGACTTGGTTTCTACACTTATTTGAACAAGTATGTATTTATTTCCAAAAATTATTGGAAAAAAAAATTCAAATATTCTTTTTACCCAATTTTCTTTTTATAGGATATGTACATTTCGGTTAACCGTTTTTTGGGGGGTCGAATATACACATGTAAATATATATATATATATATATATATATATATATCTATATCTATCAGGGTTTCCGCTAGGATTTTTTCTCGCCGGTCAAATGTCCGGGCAGAATTTATTTTAACGGACAAATTTGAAACTTACCGGTCATATTTCACTAATAATAATAAGAGTTGTGTAGCAGAGTTTCCGTTAGCAGGTAATTACCGGACTATGAGCAGATATGCTGATGTTTAAAACTCAGTTCACGGGCTCATTTTTATATTGCTTCAGTTTATAATCGTAACAGATCGAAAAATTCAGATTCATTTTTCAATAAATTATTCCACAAACAACAAACAACATAATTATTACATTCAAACAAACTACTTGTAGTAGATAACGTACATTATTGAAAAGTTTACATCAACTTTGAATAATAACACGGGAGAAACGGATCCTCTCTTTTCCCCTCTCTCTCCCTCCCTCTCTCTCTCTCCCTCCCTCTCTCTCCTGACAGCCCGTTAGTTTATCATGCAGCTCCTGCAGCTCGCTAAACAGAGGCGGGGCTTCAGGTGATTATGCAGAGCTGCGTGTCTCGGTCTGACTCAGCAGCTGATCTGATCTCTCTCTCGCGTCCGGTTATACTTCACTCGCGTTTATGTCCATATCGATCAGATCCAGCTCTCCTGATCGGCCTATAGAGAGCACTGATCAAACTATTAAGAGTGAATATCGGCCGATAATGACCGGCGGCCAATCTATCGGAGCATCCCTAATTATTACCAGACATTTTGACCGGCAGGTTTTGAATTTACCGGTTTTTAATAAATTTTACCAGCTAAAAACCGGTAATTACCGGCTAACGGAAACCCTGATATATATATATATATGTTCAAATAAGTATAGAAAACAAGTCGAATTTGTCAAATGTATTGCACTGGTGATCACAGTTTGAACAGTTGACAGCTATAGGCCTACAGCTTTCATGCTTAAAACATAACTTGGTTTTAAATGAAAGAGGGATCATACACGAACAACATAACGGGTTAGGGTAACGTAACCCTATTACAACAGAGATCAGCAACCTATTACAGGGCCTATGCACAGAATGCAGCTATTCAATACTCATTCTTGTTTAAGAATATGAGCATGTCTACTCAGGGGAGAGGCGGGTGCGGAGGCGATTCACAATCAGGCCAGCTGTAGAGAAGAACCTCTCAGCTGGGATTTGGGCATAAGATGAGGTTTGAGTCTGTGTGATCTGCGTGTAGGGAGGGGCAGCAGCCATATCATTGGCTAGAACTAGCTAGATCTGATGGATTTGGACATAAACGCGAGTGAAGTATAACCGGACGCGAGAGAGAGAGAGATCAGAACCTGCAGCTCTGCCCGCTGTGAGGGACCGGTGAGCGGACCAAAACACACCTTTAGACCTAACACACTTAGCTATGGCACTGTCGTATACATTGAATTATTCCATTTGATAATATGTAATCAATTTTTTTTTCAAATATTCGATTAATCGTTCCCATCCCTAATAGTAACACAGTCCCATCCTCTGCCACTCTGCTTTAGGAGAAAACCATTTGAACTAATGTAGTGTATTAGCCCGGCCAAATTACTAAAGACGGACTCTACATATTACGTTCAGGCAACATAAAAAAATATACAATTATTTTCTGCATGTTAATTCTTCATGATTGAAAGCCTGTGTTCTCCTGGAGCCAAAACAATTAAAAAAATCAGGCTGAAATGTTTTTTTTGTTAATTCTAGACAGGCACTCTTATGACACCTCTAAGAAAAGACAGGATTTACTGCAGTGCTCTTGTTCAGTGTCCAGTGTTTCCCCTAGGATGGAGTCATAGCAGCGGTGCTAAGGCACGTGGGCCCAGCATAATGTGAGCGCGGAGCGCGTGGAATTTTTTTAGTGCGTGCAAAGTGCGCCCCGTCAATTTGTTTCTATGAGTCTGCCAGCACAAGAAAGGCTCTTGAGGCCTAGCACCAGGGCCGGTTCTAGACAATTTGCTGCCCTAGGCGAGATTTTATATATAAAGAATACATGGAAAATCTCTACTAAAGACAAATACACTACAAAAACAGAAACTTATTGACATAGGTAATAGACGTCAAAATGGCTTCAAATGTATTCAGTATTGTATGAACATGTTTTAATTGGGGGGTGGACATCACCTCCTCTAATGCCCCTTTCACACCAACGCGTTTTCAGCTCCGGCTCGGAGCTGGAGCCTGAAAAGTGCCGGTTTTTCCTGTTCACACCGCAGCGGCGCCGCCTCTTAGCTCCGGAATCCGGTTCACTTCCAGCTCCAAAAAATGGTCTGTCTAGAGGCAAGAGCTTCGGAGCTAAGAGGTGGCGTCGCTTACGTCTCTCTTACGTCGAGGCGTGCAGGAAACTAAACCCACCTCCCCTGAACATGGGTCGACTGTCATGCCTGCCCACAAGCAGTAGTGCTTATAAACACACTTTATAAAGTCAGGCAACACTAACCAGGCTTCGTGTGATTCTGTTTATTTGTACCTTACTTTGACCATCCGTTCACTGTTATTGATCATTGTGGAGAGAGGCAGACGTTTTGTTTTGTATTATAGCAGCTATCGGATGGAATCAATACATGGGCTGCACAGGCTGTCGTGTCCGACTATCACAAGTAGAATCATAATAAAAATACGCCGGTAAAATGTGCCTGTAGAAAACGGTTTATGCCACAATAGGATAGCAATAGCAAGTAGTCAGTTTAGCTTCGGTTGCTATGCTAACATCACCCATTTTATACCAGAGAAACTTTCATAACAGCATTGTGATTCCAAACAGCGTCAATTCAGACTGACACACATTCACTTAAGGGGAACTGGGGATATGTATCAGCTGCTTGTGTGAGTCGGACAGTGAATACTTTACAGCGGCCGCTGCAGTGTGAGCTAACCGGGAGCTAACGGAGGAGAATAAACTCCCGTGGAAGAGCAGCCAACACTGCAGCGGTCGGTAAATGCTGCAGAAACACATTTAATAAACAATGAACCACGGCACTCTGGAGAAAAGCATAAGGTTGGAGAAGTCGTTATTCAATTTATTCTGGCTTCGTGTGATTAAAAGCAACACGATCATCGACCCGACGCAGTTCCCCGTTGTTGTGAGCGCCGTAACGCCGTTGGGGAGCAAATCAGCGATGTAAACGGTGACGTCATGACGCAGCAGCGGCAGCACCAGTCGGGCTCTGGGCGGTGTGAACAGAGCGGGAGCAGAAAAGGGAAACCGGAGCTGAACCAGAAAAGCTCTAGCTCGGAGCTAGAAAGGGAAAAGCGCTGGTGTGAAAGCCGCATAAGGGGGTCCGGGGGTATGCTTCAATCTGGTGCACTTTGAGCGCCCAATTACTAGAGACCTGATCTAGGGGGTACAACTCTAAACACCCATCTGAAAAAGATCGGTTTGCATTTTAATAATCAAATAAGTATGTGAACATAACCAGTAACCTACCATAGCCAATAACAAATAAATGTAACTTGTTTTATTTTTGTTGTTCATTTATATCTTATTTTACCATTTATTTATTTATGCATATTTTTGTATCTCTCCAACTTTAAACGATATGTCTGGTGTACTGTCCTATAGTATACATTGGAATGATTTCAAACCTGTTTTTATTTATCCTAATAATTATAAAGGAGTGCCTTGGAAATATGTGTTTACATAATTTGTAAACACATATTTGTTTGAGACCCACTGAGATAACTTAGGCTTTAGATAGTTAATTTTAGTCTATCAGTCTGACAGGAGAGCTCTCCTCCACCCTGGTTGTAGAAACATCTTCTTATATCCGTTAGCGCAGCTAGCACCAGATTCTAACAACAACAGCGCCGGTACCGGTGCGCCCTCTCTCTCTCTCTCTCCCTCGCTCGCACTTTGGCTGTGAGCTGCGGGCGCCAGATAAGCCAACATCCCCCACTTTCATCACTTACAGCGCCCATCGTACAGGGCAAATGAAAAGTGTAACCGGGGTGAAAAGGGTGTTACATTTACTTAATTATGAATGTTGTTACATCAAGGCCGAAAATTAGGCTGAGCACCAACGGGCAAAAATGTTTTTTCCCCTCCCAGAGCTGCCAGCGCAGCGCCCCCCAGATCTGGCGCCCCTATGCCAAAAATCGGCCCTGCTAGTACATACAGTGGCAATGTCTCAAGATTTAGCAAAAATACACCTTTATTGAACATACATTAACACAAATACTACTACTACTACTACTGCGCCGCCGCTATTTGTATATAGGGGAAACACTGAGGTTTGTAGTCCCTCTGTTTGTGCTGATGTAACTGTCCTTCTCTTCTATGAATGGGGCTCAGATCAGTGTTTTAGAATACATATCATGTTTTATGGCTGAGCTTGCTCATGCTGAAATTGATATATATCTGAAAAGGGTATTTGAGTTTCTTTTAATCAATTGTTATTGTTGTGTTGCATCCAAAAAACAACGTTTGTTGCAGTGATTTCCTGTGTTGTCCTGTTTCCTGCAGATCATCACGAATGAGGAAGCCGAGAGGAGGGGTCATGTGTACGACTGCCAGGGCTCCACGTACCTGTTTGACCTGGACTATGTGGAGGACGTGTACACCGTGGACGCAGCTCACCAAGGCAACATCTCCCACTTTGTCAACCACAGCGTGAGTGTGATAAAAGAGGATAACATTACTGTCTTTGTTTAGTGCTGTAAAAGGTACTGAAGGCACTTGTGTACATGGTACATTCAGTAACCATAAAATCAATTACACTATACAGTCAAGTCAACTTTTGTTAACTTTGGTAAGTCATACTGCAGAGTATTTTAAATGCATTACATTTGTATCCATAAGTCTCTGTAACCCTGTAAAATAAATCAGATACATGTGCAGTGACTTGTTGATGATGTCACTTGCAGTCTTTGCATAGCTCCTCCCTTACTCAGCACATACAATATGCTGGGTATATATTAGGCTACTTTGAGTACCTAGATAAGCGCTATATACATGAAATGTTTTTTATTATTTGGAAATGTAAAGTTTATTTTGATGTCTGCTATAGTTAAGCAGATTCAGAAAATCTCCTGACACAAGTTTTCTACCTTTCTTTTTGCAGTGTAACCCCAACCTGCAGGTATTTAATGTGTTCATCAACAACATTGATGAGAGGCTCCCAAGAATCGCTTTATTCTCAACACGAGCTATCCGGAGCGGAGAGGAGCTCACCTTTGACTACAGGATGCAGAGTAAGGGCCGCTGATTTAGTTTTAATTAACACTGTCTCCAAAATCATCTTTAGGGGCCAGCTCGCCACAAAACCAAAATAACAGTTATTTCTCTGCCTGCAGGGCTAGTTATCAGAACAGTTTATTGTGAGCTACCGTCTCTGAAGGAAAGGGGAAAAAATGCATCAGAAAATCTCAACAGCAATGTGTCTTTGCAGAAGTCATCACCCGATTACTCAAGAAGATACACTGACCTTGTTGTGAGCAGTTACATGTAGAAAGTGTTTTATTTTTAAAGAATCTCAGTTGTAATCAACCACCAAAAATGTGTTTTTCAAAAGGCCTTTGAGTGTAACTGACTCAAAACTTATCCAACTAAACGGGATCTACAAAAAGCCTCAAGAAGCACTAAAGTCTGCCGAACTAGATGTTTTACTAAATTGTACAATGGGAAATGGATATTTTGACTTGTCAACACCAAATATGGTGTACAGCAAGGAGGGGGATACACATTTTTGGTAGAAATAAGCAAGACCTTAAAACGAGATAGCTGCCATTAATCAAAACATCTGCCAAAGATGTGGCTTAGAATTACATGCTCACAACTCAACAACGATTTATCCAATCATCAAACATTTAGTGGTTATGTTCATTCCGTGATGAGGAACAAGCCTATCAGCATATATGCTATTTATGTCCCTAAACAAAAAGCAAACATAATAAAATAAAAACTGCGGCTAAAGCACCAGGCAGTGAACCTTACGCAGGAAAAGGCCATAGAGTTTTGTTCAGTTTTCCTTAGGTTTCAAAGATCAAACTGGACAAAGAACAATGGTTTAAATGGTAACATACCAGAATGCAGGAGAAACATTTGGTGAAGGGCATAGTATAGAAAGTTGCTGGCCTCTCTTCTGAGCCCTCTCCATCCTGCCCTGTGTTTGTCTGCAGTTGACCCGGTGGACACGGAGAGCACCAAGATGGACTCCAGTTTCAACCTGGCGGGGCTCCCCGGCTCCCCGAAGAAGAGGATCCGAGTGGAGTGTCGCTGTGGGTCCGACTCCTGTCGAAAATACCTGTTCTGACAAAGGACTGGTAACACTGTCATCTATGGAGAGACGTTAAAAATTGTACAGATTTTTGTATGAATTTTTATTTTCTTATTGTCTATGAAAGCCGAAATTTAGCCAGAAACTTTTTATATGTGAAATCCTCCAATATAAAAATTATCTAGAATTTAAAATAGAAACTGCATCAGTGGATTATTTGAGTACTTAAAGAAACACAGTTTCAATATCTTTCTAACAAAATGGATAGGTCATCATGTAGCTGCACATGGCGAGCGTCATGTACACCGTCACCGCGGGAGAAGACATTGTCACGAGGGCCAAAAAGACCAAACACGCAGAAGCATGAATGGGCCTTTAGGTGACGACAAACTTACCGTTGTAAAATTGTTCCACAGTTTGCAGATCCATTCCTGCTTCAGTCTGGACCTTCTGAGCTTACTGTAGTACTAGTGAGTATACGTCGTGTGTCCCCCCCCCTCAGCTGATGTTCTGACTGCTCGAGTCTTCACCTCTTGAGATCCTTTTTAGAGTTCCCACATCTCAACTATTATCTCGGTGTCCACTGGTAGAAGTCATGGACAAACATTTTATCCAGATTGTTAGAAAATGTCCAACCTCTGCTTGGCTTTAAAACGTCCTCTGACCTCAGCAGCTAGCATTTTTCATTATTCACATGGCTGCACACCACCAGGGAGGAGTAAGGAAATGCTTCTCTGATTATAGTGAACTATGTTTTTTATATTAAAATGGGGAAGATCAAAATGACTCTTTCTATTGGATCTTTTACAGTGTATATATTTTAACATTGGAGTGATTCTTCGTTGCTGTCTGATAGGTGGAGAGCAAAACAATGTAAATAAATGGCTTTTACCGGTTGCTGTCATGTTTTCATTGTTGTAGTTTTACTTTATTTAATATGTGCCGGATGTAGAGGGCTGCGTTTTTTGTATGGCTATTCCTAGCAACATTATAACACTAGATGGTGCTTTAGATCACTTTCAGCTGTCAGAACATGTGTGAGTCTCACTTCCGGCTGCACAAAGGTAAGAATGTATGTGGCGTTACTTTCAGCCAAACGTCAGACTGTCAGTATGAACAGAGGTCTGTTACAGTAAAAGTCCTGCATTCAAAATGTTACTCGAGTAAAAGTTGAAAAGTAGTCTGTGCAGATTGTTCCATTTCAGAATAATATATATGATATGTTTTATAATTAGTGATGCATTAAAGATCTATCATGCTGCTATTTTTAGGCCTATATTATGCGTCTCAGATATATAAAAAACATGTCCGATGTGTTTTGCTCAACATATCAAACAGATCATGCATTGTAGACATCCCTCATATCCCTCTATTTCAGGCCTGTTAGAGAATGGCTGATTCTGGGTCTGTAGCTGCTGGCCCAGCCCCCTTTGGAGCAAGGCAAGCAGTGAGTTCTGTGATGAGCTGTCTGCTCTGCTCAGATGCAGCTAAATGCTCCCGTGATTAAGTGCCATATCATGTTCCAAACCACTTCAATGATTATTTCAGTATGGAGCTCAAATGCACAAGGTGGGTACCTTTTTATATCCTGATTTTTTTTTTTACAAATACCCCCTTCTCCCCTACTGGAGAGAGTAAGTTGAACCACCCCCTGTAACCAGGCAACACCTTATAGTTGTAATCAAGTGACTAGAAATTATTCAAGCTCCACCCATTTCTCATTGCCTGTGAAAGAGAGATACTAAGGCCCATTCCCAAACCGCCCCCTACACCCTACACCTCCGTTTGCGCGTTCACGCGGAGGGTCCGCCATATTGAGGGCTGTTCCAAAGCAACGAGTGGAGGGGGAGTGGGCTATCAAGCCCTCAAACAGCGAGTCTGCAGCGGTGCTGACTTGAGACCAAGCCCCCAGGAAGTGCGCCGGACTCACATGAAAATATTCGTGCTGGCCAAACGGCGGTACTACACTTCCGTTTGGTTGCCAGGCCCGGAAACACTTTTTCCCATTGACTTACATGGGGAAAGAATGGTCTGTAAATCGTTGGATAATTTTTTTTAAACTAAATAAACTACCCAGTATGAACACTTGTATAGCCCTTATTAAAAACATTCGTTCCTCAAGTTGTAATAATGTGCTAATAACGTGATTCTGAGAGTTATTTCCCTCTGCTTTATGAACGCGCATCTAACCCACGGGACCGCGCCACCCGGCACGTTCATGTTACGTGTCCCGACCAATCAGAGCACACTGTGCTCACAGGGAGGGTGGGGGCTGGAGCTATTGGAGCTACAACGAGCCGTTAAAGACAGAGAGTGAAATTCAGTGAATACACGTAGTTTACAGAGATGCTGTTTGAGAAACCAATGTGAGTTGCGTTTATCTTTACCCATGGATGCACAATAAGAACGGACCCATATCGTCTTACTGCCACGGAGCTGTAATAATGGATATATTGCACATGTTTGCTGTAATTCATTATCATACTACATGGGCTGTATGATTAAATCTTGTACCGTAAATGTTGTATTAAATAAAGTTAATATTACTTATTATTATAAGTATATATAGGCCTATATATATATATATACAGTGCAATCATTCTTTCATGCTAAATGAAGCTCTGTTGCTTGGATATCACTAGATCCTGTTACAGCGTAATATAAGTACATAACGATTGATGTTTACATTAGCATAATTACTAGCTAGCTGCTAACTGCCGCCCATGCTGCCGCCTCGTTAATATCAAATCCATCCATGCTGTCATGAACGTGCGGTGCTGTTACGTGTACGCAAATTGACGTGCTTGATGTGAACGAGCATTTTGGTTAAAGTTGCGCATGCGCTATGAGCGCACATACGGGTACTTCTCAGGCATGCCGGGTAATCTGTGACGTTTCACTCTCTCAAAAGTTGGGCCATTTTATCATCATGCGCTAATGAGCAACTCTCATAGGAATGAATGAGGCCCCGCCTCCCACGCTGTATCCAGTTCTTATTATACATCCATGCTTGAGACCGGTCTCTACCTGACCGGAGTCACGCTGTGTGTGTCCGTCAGGAAACACGCTGTTTACAAGTAGTTCCAGCAAACATCCACTGCTAAATTGCGATGTTAACAACCTCATGATAACCTCATATGTTTTTAACTTAGGATCGTACCTGTGTTTAGTCTAGAAAAAGGTAAATGTGTGCATTTTATTATAAAGTTGTGTATATTTACAGACCGTTGCAAAAACTAAGAAGCTTATAAACATCAGGTTTAAAACTAAAAGAGCTTTGAAACACAATGAAAGATGTTTGGAGTTTTATTTGAGTTATTCATTTAAACTTTTTGTCTAAGAGATGCTGATTTGAAACCGTTGTTACATACAGTTACGGCACTTCCTGTTTCTGCCGGAGAGAGGGGAGGCCATCCCAAAGCTTGCTGCTGTATTTACTCCCTCCATCTGACAGGAGGGAGCCTCGTTGAGCTGCGAGTGTGGCTACAGACGGAGTTCACTCCATCACGGAGGGGTAGGGTCGATACCGTGCTTCCTAAGAATGGACCCAAGAGGGAGCAAATACAGGGAGAACAACAGGGGGCCTAACACTGAGCCCTGTGGAACCCCACAAAGGAGAGGAGCAGACGAGGACTCAGAGTCCCCAAGGCTGACGCAGAAAGTCCTACCAGCCAGATACGACCTAAACCATTCGAGGGCTTTGCCCCTAATGCCCACCCACTGCTCCAAACGAGCTATCAGGATCTCATGGTCCACTGTATCAAAAGCGGCCGTTAAATCAAGGAGTAAAAGGATAATGCATTCACCTGAGTCTGTTGCTAAAAGGATATCATTAAAAACTCTTAAAAGAGCTGATTCCGTGCTGTGCAAGGTTTTAAAACCAGATTGGAAGACCTCGAGTACCTTGTGCTCTTCCAGAAAAGCGATAAGTTGACTGTATACAATCTTCTCTATGATTTTGGACATAAAAGGCAATTTGGAAATGGGCCTAAAGTTTGCAAGAACTGTGGGATCAAAACTAGGTTTCTTAATAAGTGGTTGTACAACTGCATGTTTCCAATTTTCCGGAACAACCCCTGTGAGCAGACTGCTGTTAAAAACGTCAAGAACAAAAGGTCCTATAGTGGGGAATACCTCTTTAAAAAATCGAGGAGGGACAGGGTCGATTGGAGAACCAGATGGCTTTATTTTGGAGACAATCTCCTGCACAGAGGACAGAGTCATAGGCTCAAAACGGTCAAAAACAGCAAAGCAGGGGGCAGAGACATCTGCATTATTGCGTCAAAAACGTATAGAAATGAAGGAGTATAAAGAAAACAGGAGAAACAATTAAATAAAAGTTAGGGCAGGAAAACAATAAATGCATATATATATATACGAAAAATAGATATAGGGTCATTTTCTGTACATGTCAATAGCAGATAGCAACTAACTTTTTTTGGAAATGAAAATACTATATATAAATATATACATATGTACACATGTACTTGGCAAATGAAGAATAATAATAATATATGCATAATTGCATATAAACATTGTGAACACTTATTTCCAAGTGACTTTTTTTACACGCTGTGGTTTGGAACTGCTTTCGAATGTTATTAGGCATTTTCTTATGGAAAATGTTGTGCATAATCAGTACTGTTTTAAGCTGTACTATCTCAACACATTTTAATAGATTGAGTTTTTTTAAATATGGGAGTTGTGTGTTCATATTTACCAACACCACAGACTATTCGTAATACTTTTTTTTGGGATGTTATTATTTTTTATTTGTTGAGTACGTGTTTCCCCATATTTCGGAGTAGTAGTAAAGGTAAGGGAGAAATAGACTGTTATAAAGAGTATTTTTCTTCAAGAATGTTCTTAGTATGATACAAAATACCTATTGTTTTTGACAGTTTAGTCTGTACATAATTTATATGGTACTTCCAATTGAGTTTTTCGTCAACAAGCAGTCCTAAAAATGTACATGCACCAACTTTCCCTATCTCGGTATTGCAAATCCGTATAATGCAGTCATTTCTACTCTCAGACTTTGTATTGAATAACATGTCATTTGTTTTGGCCACATTAGGGGATAATTTATTAACTGCAAACCAGTTACATAGTATTTCTAATTCTGCATTCACAATTTTAACAAGATCGCCAAGATTATGATGGGAGCAGAGAATTCAAAGTTCAGGTTCAGCCTCAATATATTTGGGGAGAATTCAAATGAGCCGTCTTTATTTGTAGACAGCCAAGCCCCCTCCTGTGTTTGGTGAAGCATTATATGCTTAAAAATCCAATGTAGGATATAAACACGACTAAACTGCAATGATAGCAAAGCTGTGGCTTGGGTTTTTGGAGTAATAAAGTCCAAATCATCGTTGGGCTGTCAGCCAATGAGTGACGTCTGAGGAAGATGACAAATGTAAATTAAACATTGTTGACAAAATGCTGCATCTCTTGCATTTATTGACAAATACCCCTTTCACACCAAGGCTTTTCCCGTTCTAGCTCCGTGCTAGAGCTTTTCTGGTTCAGAACCGGTTCTTCGGTTCAGCTCCCGCTCTGTTCACACCGCTCAGAGCCCGACTGGTGCTGCCGCTGCTGCATCATGACGTCACCGTTTACGTCGCTGATTTTCTCCCGAACGGCGCTAACTACAACAACAATGGGGGACTGCGTCGGGTTGATGATCGTGTTGCTTTTAATCATACGAAGCCAGATTAAATTAAATAACGACTTCTCCAACCTTATACTTTTCTCCAGAGTGCCTTGGTTCATTGTTTATTAATGTGTTACAGCGGCATTTACCGACTGCTGCAGTGCTACTCTTCCACCGGAGTGTATTCTCCCGTTAGCTCACAGCAGCGGCCGCTGTAAAGTATTCACTGTCTGACTGTCACACAAGCAGCTGATACATATCCCCAGTTCCCCATAAGTGAATGTGTGTCAGTCTGAATTGACGCTGTTTGGCATCACAACGCTGTTATGAAAGTTTCTCTGGTATAGAATGGGTGATGTTAGCAAAGCAACCGAAGCTAAACTGACTATAACTTGACTACTTGTTGCTATCCTATTGTGGCATAAGCCGTTTTCTACAGGCACATTTTTCCGGCGTATTTTTCATTATAATTTGACTTGTGATAGTCGGACATGACAACCTGTGTAGCCCATGTATTGATTCCATCCGATAGCTGCTATAATACAAAACAGTGGTTCAATTTACCCCCTGACCTGGATCAACTTACCCCTACACTGGGGCAAGTTGAGCCACAAGACTTTATTTTTTTTTAGAAGTCATATTTTCACTGCCCTTGATCAAATATTAATTATTATCATTGCCATTGATAGGAGACATCCTGAATTATATCATTTCTCCTTGCTTAGAGGACAGCATAACTAAAAAATGGCTCAACTTACCCCACTCTCCCCTACAGGTTAGCTCTGAGCAGTATTTCCGCCAGACCAGGGCTGAGAGGGCGTCCACCCCGAGAGCGGGGGAGGGGGGGGGGGGGGTGAATTTTGAATTGAGCCGTCCCTTATAGATAATATCTCTTTAGTGATGGGAATTACGGCTCTTTTTAGTGAGCCGGATCATCATTTGGCTCGGCTCACTAACGGACCGTCCACACAGCGGCATGCGTTGTCGCTTGCCGGCGGGCATGTCTGAAGCTAGACCAACAACCAATCACCTGAATCTCCCGCCCCGGACACACAAGCAGCGGTTTGATTGGCTAGAGCTTCTACTGGCATATGATTCGATTGGCTCAGGCCCAGTCCTACGGGGGTGCATAAGGGTGCATTGCACCCTCAGTTGAGTTGTTATGCACCCTCATTTGAATAAAAAAAAAAAAATGTGAAAAATATATATAATAACAATAATAATTATAGTAGTAGTAATAATAATAAGAAGAAGAATATAGTTGAAATAAAATAAATGGTAATTGTGGTTAAATAACATTGTCTGCTGCATTTATTTGGTCAATTTAAACGGTAAGTAAAGTTATTATGTCAGGTGTGCGTGACCTCTGCCGCTGCGCGTTCGTCATTTGCAAGGTGCTTACACAGCAGTAAATGATGGACATCAGAAAATGGTTAAAACATCCAGCCCTTATCGCCAGCAGTAAAACTGCATCTACTGCAGGTAATAACAGTTCAGATCATGGGGACATTACGTTACCCGCGGCCACTGTCGTGGACACTAACGCCCGACTCGCCGGCTTTGCCCGCCTCGCCCACGGAGGCGGAGCAGCCGCAGCCGTCTTCGTTGCCACAAACACCGCCACCCCTCGGTGGACCTGAGGACCTCTGCAAAACAGAGCCTGCCCAGGTATATTTAAAAAAGTACCCAACTCACCTGTACAGTGGGGTAAGGCGCTCATTTTGCAACTCATGGTTTCAAAACAGAGATTGGCTGGAATATTCCTGTAAAAAAGATGCCATCTTCTGCTAAGCCTGTAGACATTTCGGTCTTAAAAGGGGAGTGATTTGTAAAATATCCATAAAGAAATAGTAAATCTGCTTACAGTTCTGTTTCATATGGGTGTTGAGATGTATCCATAGATCTCTTCATTTTGCTCTCAAAGTGCACCAGATTGATGCTTTCAACTTCAATATTTAAAAAAAAATCTTCCCGGGGGAGCAAGCCCCCGAACCCCCCTAGAGGAGGATAGGACCCCCGAGGGTGTTAGGTCCACTCTCCACTTATAAAAATAGCACTTTACCACTGCACCCTCTCTAATCTCAGATGCACTCTGAGACGATTTGGACGCGATGAGCGGTGGAGCACGCTCTGTGGTAAACTGTGGTAAAAAGAGCTGGCTCTTCTTCTTACGGCCCGTCCACACAGCGGCGTGCGTTAAAGCTTCAACGCTTCAGCCCATTCACTTTGAATGAGGTGACGTCATGCTTCGCCGAACTGCATTGTGGGAGCGAAGCATAGCGTTGCTCGCTGCAAAAGTTGAACAATGTTCAACTTGTTCAACCAAGAGATACGAAAAGCTGAAAAGAGGCCAAAGTCGGGGAAACAATCTACAATACTCCGAAAAGAATCCCACCAGGCTCCTTTGCCCCTCCAGCAAAGGGATGTCCTTGTCCTTTCCTTTTCGTCATTTCAAGCGATAAAAACTCTTCCTTTTTTTCTGGACGTCCTCGGCACGAGTTCAGGGCGTTCCGAGCTGAATAAGGGCTTCAAATGACGGCAAGACGCCCCCCTGGCGGAAACACTGGCTCTGAGTGTTAGTGATGCTTGCTAATGTAAACACAGACCATATAGAGTGGTGCAGTGACGAGTCCTAAAACCCGGAAGCGAGTTAGCATTTTACCACTACTGGTTGGTTCCATGGATGTATAATAAGAACTGGATACAGCGTGGGAGGCGGGGCCTCATTAATTCCTATGAGAGTTGCTCATTAGCGCATGATGACAAAATGGCCCAACTTTTGAGAGAGCGAAACGTCACAGATTACCCGGCATGCCTGAGAAGTACCCGTATGTGCGCTCATAGAGCATGCGCAACTTTAACCACGCCGCCCAAAAGGCTCGTTCACATTAAGCACGTCAATTTGCATACACGTAACAGCACCGCGCGTTCATGACAGCATGGTACTGGATTTATATTAATGAGGCGGCAGTTGGCGGCTAGCTAGTAAATTATGCTAAATTACACATCAATCGTTATGTACTTTTATATTACGCTGATATCAGGATCTAGTGATATCCAAGCAACAGAGCTTCATTTAGCATGATACTTGTGTGGGTTGTACATGAAACCACTTGGTAATATATAAAACTGTATATGTTGAAGCCTGTTATGATCAATTGTGAGTTAAAACTTTATCTAAAAAGTAAAGCTGATGATGGATTACTGTGGTGGAGTTAAAATAACAATAGCCTATTTCTTTTTGAATGTGATGGAGTAAAAGGATAGTAACTCTGACTATTCATGTTAAGTAGCCCACAAGTAACTAAAACGTATAATACTTGAAGGAAAGGTGTAAAATGTTCCCATGAATACCAATATCACACACTACAACACCCCTTTTTGTTAAATACCAACCATGTGTATATATATACACACATAAATATGCCGCTAAAACTGTGTAATATACCAGGCTGCTAAATCCTCCAAACTGTTAGAGGATGTGTATTTTGTGAAATGTGCAATTTTTTTTAATTATAATTTCTTGTTTTGAATCTTTAATACTTTTTTTATGCATACTTTAAGTAACATTAGGCTGTCTTTGGCTCTTTTCTGCTGTAACAATGTAAATGTATTCTGATCTAATTGATGTTTTTGTCAGTTTGTTTCCCTATATTGCGACACTTATTTGGTTTAAGATTATTTCTCCTTTTTTTACAGACATCCCCAACCATAGTGGAATGCTGTTGTAAAGGATTGCATTGATCCGTGCATCAATACCTTCACCCAGCTTTGAGGCCTCCAATGAACATCATCTTGTGGCCTGGAAAAATGTGAACAAATAAATCTCACAAAGACTGACTTTCTGGTGTAATCATTATAATATCAAAGACAAGCACTTTCAGTAACAATATATAAAATCATTCAGCAGCAGAGGATGGGGTGGAAACAGCATTTCTAACTAAGATGATTACAATATTACAAGTTAAACATCAAGATGAACATACTATTATTAATTTAAAAAGTACATGGGAGACTTAAATATCCTGCAATATACCATTAGCAGAATAGGAACAAATGTGCCAAAACATTTCTAAAATAAACATAAACGTAAACTGAGGGCTTTCTTCCGGAGCCACTGGGAGGATCACTTTTTCAGCGGAATAAATATTATAACTGGTTTTGTTCAGCATTGCCAGCTTCACTGTTGAGCGTGATGTTGTGCCCAGCATTCTCCTGTCCTGTGCTCTGAAATCAAAATGTGGATAAGAATAAAACAACACTAAAATAAACACTACAATACAACTTGTAAAACTTTTGAAAAAACACAAGGTTGTTCATTTGTGTGTAGACATATACAACACAGGCAATATACATATATATATACAGTGGCGGCTGGTGGAAAATATTTTTGGTGGGGCTGTTGATATAGTGAGTAAAACAATTTTTTTTTTGGGAGAAATGACCCCTTAAATTAGGACTTCTGGTGATGTAATGGCGCGTTTCCAGTGCAGCGCGGAGCTCGCTTTAATGCTGCGTTCAGACCGGACGCGATGCGAATATTCGCTTCGCTCTAAACGCTCCTATCGCATCGCTCTAGTCGCTCCAGTTTCACCGCGGCTGCCAGCTGTGTTTACTCGCATCATTCAAACAAGACGCGCTCGGGAGCTACAACTACAACAAAATGAACATATTTTACCGTGATTAAATTGTAATACACGTTTCTAAATGATGCCGACGTAACAACATACTGATACCGGTTAGTAAAAACCATGAATTAATGCTTTGACAAGTCTGCAGATAGACGGCAGGCGAAAAACCTTTTAGAATGCTTGTTTTCTGAATGGAGCTTGGCTAAGCTAACGTTATATATGCTCCGACCGTCCACACTCACAACAACGGCCTATACAGACATAAATAAACCAGCGACTGTATTCGCCATGACACAGACAGTCTGTGGTTTGTACTTGTTTAACTTTTGTCTAGTTTCTGAACAGATCGTATCTGTCCCCGGCTGTTTGAAGAGCAAGCATGGGAAACAAAAGATAGCATTTACCTGTTTGCATCCAGCTAGCCATGCCTTTCTGGTGTACCAGCTACGGTGAGAAGCCTCGTTGATACGTTTTGTCTTTTTCACGAGCTTGCTGTGATCTATACAAATCGGGTTGGTCCGGTCCAAGGTCTTTAAGTATCAATTTATCTCCCAAACTTCTCCTTTCGAAAGGATTGGAAAGTAGCTCTTGCACGGAATTGGGTGCGGACCGAGGTCCGTCGACTCCACCTGCACATCATTCTCATCCAAATACTGCGTCACCTTGGTCACTCACGAGTCTAAAAAACAACTCACGTCAACGCACGTAAGCAACGTGGGCGCCAACGTGGGCGCCAACGTGAGCGCCCTCGTGACCAAAATATTTGACGGCGCTGATTGGCTGAAATTATGTTTCGGCGGCACAGTTTACTATTGAGACTTTTGCAACGTGCTGGTTGCTGCTGTTTGGCTCGGGGGCTCCGCCCGGTAATGATAAACTAATGCCATGGGCAAGGCCAGGCAGGAAACATGTGACTTATCAGTAACTTTAGACATCGTAACACCATTTTAAACGAGATTTTATTGTAGATTATACATTTTACTGATACCAATTGTATGATATTTACCTTGTTCATTAAAAATAAAAAGATATATATTTTTTAAATATTTTTTCTTTAAATATATATTTTTTTCTTTAATATTTTTTTTTGTATGTGGGAAGAGGTGGGGCGGCGCCCCTAGCGCCCCTATGGGCCGGCCGCCACTCTATATATATACAATTATAATTAATACAACTGTTAATTTGATTAGAGCTTTGACACATATCTTTATTGATATAAATATGACGACTTAATATATAGTCGGCCTAATAGCAAACAGCTACGTTCAACTCTTTTAATGGTAGGCCTATATTGCAAGTGCAATAAGAAGCTACAGGAACGTTAATCTACGTCAGTAATATTAACTTTATTTAATACAACATTTACGGTACAAGATTTACATCATACAGCCCATGTAGTATAATATTTTACAAATGATGAATTACAACAAACATGTGCAATATATCCATTATTACAGCTCCGTGGGCTGGCAGTAAGGCGATATGGTCCGTTGTTATAGTGCATCCATAAAGAGAAACTCATATAGTACTGAACACGTAACATGAACGTGCCGGGCGGCGCGGTCCCTATACAAACGTTCATACTGGGTAGTTTATTTAGTTTAAAAAAATTATCCAACGAGTTACAGACAAGCGGCAAACTCTGGGGAATAGCCGGGACGCCAATACGGAAGTGCCACACACTGCAGTTCATATATTGGCCGATAGGCGATGGCTGCAGAAAGGAGCAATTTCCATAGACCCCCATGTTAAAATGCCCAATTTTACAGCAGAAAAAAACATGTTTCTACCCCTGGCTCCATACATTTTATTATCGATATAGTTAGATTCCACCTTCATGATTATGGATCTGTGAATGAATTGTTTTCTAACACGACCCTTTTATTTATATTAGGTCTTAACGTTTTTGCATAAATTAGGGCGTGGTCACATTGAGTGACGGCTCTGTCAAGTGACTGCTGCTGTTAGCTTCTTGTCTCTCTGCTAGCAGCTCCGTGAAGCTAGCTACAGGGACTCTGCCTCATGGTCAGTTCATCCAGGGAACACAACTTGAAGCCGGCCGTGGTTGTTTGTTCTTCATGCTTATATATCGGACTATTGTGACTCGCTCTGCGGTTGAAACAGACGGTGCATGAATGTGGTTTTTGCGGTAAGTGAAATTTGAGTACTTATTGATGTGTTAATGATTTTAATCAGCTACGTAATGAATGTTAAGGCTTGGGTTAGCGTGTAGCGAGTGGTAGCTACATCGGTGCTAACGATGCTAATCGTAGTCTCCAAGTTAAAATCATAGACTGTATATATAAAGGTTAAAACTAAATAGACAAGTGTTAAGCGTTAAGTGGGATAATACTGTAGAACAAACGGCTTCTGTTTGAGGTTGATAAAATAAGGTCATCCTTGTAACTTAGAGAGATATTTTATTATGTAGGTAGGAACTGTATGCATCGCTAAGGTTCATTTAAATTGGCTATGCTCAAGTATGTAGACAAGCTAACGTTGAAGTAGTGTATATGAAATCAACCTCACAATAAGATGTGTATATTACAATTATTAATGTCATATTTCAAGATGATTACTTAGATATAACAACATGGTTGGTTGAGCTGGAGTTCATTATTGAGCTTACACGTTAAGGTCACAGTCATCTGAAGAACGAACCCAAACCTTGTTGTTTTTATTAATTGCATTACCAAATCGGTATCAAATAAACAGTAAGCATTGGTAACACAACTTCCAAAGTTACAGTAAAATAAAAAGGACCCTGACTCGGACAATACACAATCCAACATGTTCAACAGAAAAGAATCAGTTATATTGTTTGTACACATGGTACTTTACATATATATCTGTTTGTTTAAGGTGTCCAGGTGATGCAGACAGGCTGGACCAGAGAGTGAGAGACAGAACTGGACTCCTCACAGCAGTGAACTTCAGCACAGGTACAAAGACTCTTTTTTCATACTGTACAAAGAATCAAGAAAGATATTGGTTTAAATGAATGAAGTATTGACTTGAATACACTGATATACATTCCATTAAACAATACTAAATACTAGATCACCTACACATCAGTTAAGTTGAGGGTATTTTCCATGCAAAAGGTTACATTTAGATGTTAACAAGCAATATGACTTTGTCAGCTTTCTAATTTAATGTATTGAAGGCAAAGATATTTAACACATAGTGAGAACTGCTACTATTTATCTCTCAATATTGTCTGTAAAAACGTGGTAAAAGTTATTCTTTCAGTGAGACAACAGAGCAAGCTTCTACAGTTGCACTACGTTTTGATAACAGTTAAATATTATTTTGATAATAACATATATTTCCATGTTGATGAACTTCATACTGTTCATTCATAGTCTGATTGTCTTTGTAGCTCTCTGTTGAAATAAAAAAAACATTACAATTACAAAATAATTATATCTACAGCCCCTAAACACACCACTTTCGTAAATAACACACTTGTTCTGCAATAATATGTTTTATGTTTCCTGTAATTTTTGTTAGGAAAGGACATGCCTGAAAGACAAGACATTTTCTCCTTCTCTGAGGGTCAAGAAGAACATCCAAGAGGAACATTAAAAGCTGATGCTATGAGATTTTAAGACCAGTACAGGACATTCACTAAGAAACTACTTTTATTGTGAAAACACAGTCAGCTGATCGAATGCAGCTATTTCCACATCTACACTCCATCAGCTGATTATTTCTATTTGCCTCACTTTATGAGTTTCACATCACTTGTGCCTTGTACCGCAGAGTTTGCAACGTCACAAATAAATGGGGCCAATCTTCAGTCAGATGTGAATGTGTGATCTAACATTTTCAGTAAGAATAATGGACAAAAGGAATGCAAATACAAATACAATTTATTGAAATGTGAACCAAAAGTTAATCAAACATGTTTTAAATAAAAAGCACATATGGACAGAAGGTGTAAACCTATTAAATGTATAAGTAAACACATTTAGTCAGATAAAGTGACAGACTAGGCCTGTGCAGCTGGTATCAGCTATGCCCAGCATGGGCTCCTCCATCAGGCCTGGTCCTCCTCGCAGAGGAAAGACCCTCAGTCCTCTCCAAACCAACAGACAAGACGTCCATCACACAGAGGTTTCTCCCTGAAGTCTCTGTAGCCCTCTGGACACCACGCTGTCTCAATCCGTTCATCACACGGAGGTTTCTCCCTGAAGTCTCAGCAGCTCTCTGGACACCACGCTGTCTCAATCCGTCCACACTGAATATGAGGGGGAAAATGAAAATAATAAATGCTTTAGACAATAAGAAATATAAAGTTGACTGTTGAGTTGCTCAGTTTTTTTAGATTGTCAATACTATTACTGTATAACTAATATCTCAGGTTAAGAGGCACATTCAAATAAAGATTGGTCTTTAAATACATGTTGTCTTTTGAATTGTTTGTCTAAAGTCAAGGATCTAGAACTGGTACTTAGTTTTAATGATACAGTCTGGTTATTATGCTGTTTGGAGGAGGCCTCACAGGTAAGAGCACTAACTAGCTACCATCACATGTACCTTAGCTTGACTTCAATGTATTACACGTATAGTTAAGTGATATCAAAATATAAATAACTAATGTCACGCAAACATATTAATATTTGCTTGATTCCAGTGTTGAATTTAGCACAATTGCATACAAACGTTAAGGGATTTTAGGATTCTGAAGTATTATGCTAAAAACTCAATAACTTAGATTATTATTTATAGTTTTGCTGAATAGTTTCATGTCCGCTTACCTTAGAAACGTAAAATGCCACGGCAGTGTGCAGATGGGGAGCATGTTAGCTTAGCTTGGTAGCTTCAGCTAGCTCTGGAACTTCCAGCTCGGTGGCAGCAGGTCCCGCCTCGGGAGTTGAACTCTGACGTCACTGTCGAGCCGTTAGTGGCCGACTCCGCCTACTAAGGGCTTCTCGGCAAGTCTGCAGAATCCTATGGGTGACGTCACGGACCCTACGTCCATTTATATATACAGTCTATGGTTACAGACCACTCTTTCCCAATGTACGTCAATGGAAAAAGTGTTTCCGAGCCCAGCAACCTAAAGGAAGTGTAGTACCGCCGTTTGGCCACAACGAATATTCTCATCAGACTCAGGCGCACTTCCTGGGGGCTTGGTTGGTTCCCTCGTCTCAGAGTCAATGGGATTTCTCCATAGGATTTTGGAAAATAGCTCGAAATAAGGTCTGTGGTTGACACAAATTTAAGAGACGGGTCACGTTTTGTCCTACGACATTAAAGAGCCTGTGACACGAGTTTCCCCCATCATCCAAACCCATCAATTTGAGTAAATATTGTCCCCTTGAAAACCGTTACTGAACTGATTTTGGATATTTGTACTTTGATAACCATTAATCTGCCCTTCAATGTTGACCATTTTCTGGATCTTCTCGGGGATTCTTCAAGTCCCGCCAAATTATGTGTGACGTCATTGCGGGCACAGCGCTCCAGCTGCACCGTTCAGGATCCCAGCATCTGCATGTAAACGCACGATGGCGCACACAGCAGCAAGCTCAGACAGCGATGACAGTTTAATTTTGAACGTGTCTGAGAGCTCATATGAGGCTGAAGGATCGGTTTATGTTGTATCTGTTAGAAGTTTAGGAATTAGGTGCGTCAATATGGGCGATCATACGGTCATGAAGCCAGTGGTGGAATGGGACTAAAAATGATCCCGGGACTCTCGACCGGCCCACTTCGGTACCGCTAGTAAATTGTCAACGGGGGGAGTGGGGGATGTCAGGGGCGGCGGGTGCTGTAGGCTAGGGAAGGCTAACCCCCTGATCCCACCGGAAGCGTCTGCCCTGCGTAAAAAATAGGATTCATCCTATATTTTAGAAATTCCTTGCGGCGAGGAGCTTCTGGGACGCTTCGAGCCGCGGCGCAGCGCGGCGCAACGCAGACGCTCCTGGTGGGATTAGGGGGTTAGCCTTCCCAAATATTTGTGTCACTGCATCCTGGTAAAATACAAATATAATGTATAATGTCTGTGTCTTTGACATTAGCGCTGCTAGCCACCTGTGCCCTGTACTACGAAGCCAGTTCAACATACCCTGGATATGTTTGAGTAACAAACAAACTAACAACAACAAACTAACAAACGAGATCTCGCTAAGGGGTCCTACGACGCTGGTTATCAACTCGGTAAATCAAGCCAGGGTTTCTCTCACCAGCTGAGAGCGCGTTCACGTCTAAGACACGAGTGGATCTGACATTAATTACATTTGACTCGAGTGTTTCGTCAACATAATGTGTTGCTTAAAATAATACTTCTGCATACAGTATGTGACACTGTAAGTGTTGCACGGCCAGATACGGCTCAGGAAGCTGACTCAGATAAGGAAATATATGATATATTATGATCTTATATGATCGATGATCTGATTGATGATGTAATATGAATGATAAGTGCGACACGTCGGCGTCTTCTCTGCATACGGCAGTTTAAACTGTATTTCCTTTATCCTGTAATATGACTTGAGAGATTTAAACTCCGCACACTGAGTTGATCTCTTTTCTATAGACGCCGGAGGCGGGCAGCGTCAGGTAAAAAAAGTTATTGAGCCTTCCCAAACCTGAGCCTCACGCGCCGCCTATGGGGATGTACTAGTGACTTATCCGACCGGCCCACTTCGGTACCGACCCGGGATTCGTCCCGATGGCCAGTCCGCCACTGCACCCAGCCCCAGTAAACTGTCAACGGGGGGAGCTTCGCTGCGGGGAAACGGTGGACCTAGTGTCCCGATCGGAGTGGGAATAATAATAATAATAATAATAATAATCCGTGCATTTTATCCATTCATTTCCCCAACATTGTGGTAAAAAAAACACACGTTTAATCCATGTTGGTGTACTACAACTACAAAAAACATCGGTTTGTTTTCTCATCAGGAAATGCAGACCGGCTCAAACAAACGATTTTTAATCATCATTCTCACGATCATTTAATGCAGGGGTGGGGAACCTCCGGCCCCCGGGCCGTATACGGCCCGCGAGACCATTTGGTGTGGCCCTCGAGGTAATTTATAAACACACGCAAAAAAGAAAAAAATTAAAGAAATCTAGACCGCAAAATAATTAAACAAGTGAGTGCCTGTTTTTCCTGGCCAAGGTCAGGGTCCTTGAACACAACACAAGCCTAACGTGTCATCACGTGGTGTATGTCTCGTCTGACAGGGGTGCAGTTCTGCCGGAGAGCACCAGAACGCCGCTCCGCTCCGGCACTTCCAAAAATTGCAGTACCCATAAGGAGCCGTACACATGCCGCAGTTTTTGCGTGGCTGTGTCTTTAGTTGAAAGCCCAGTGGCGATCTGTTCATCTGTCATACTGATCATACAGTCAATAACTTTGTTGTTATTAGCATCTGGTTAGCTAGCTATGCTAACGAATATAAGAAGCTTTTTCTACAACCAGTGAGGTAAAGGCACATCTTTATATGATCATTATAGTTATAAAAAAATAAGAGAATAATGTAAACAGGTATAAAATACTATATGACAGTAAAAAAAAGTTGTTATTAATAAACAAGAATACAGTTTGAAAGGGGAGTGATTTGTAAAATATCCATAAAGAAAAAGAAAATCTGCTTACAGTTCTGTTTCATATGGGTGTTGAGAGATGTATCCATAGATCTCTTAATGTTGCTCTCAAAGTGCACCAGATTGATGCTTTTAACTTCAACATTTAAAAAAAAAATCTTCCCGCGGGAGCATGCCCCCCGGACCCCCCTAGAGGAGGTTAGGTCCACCCCCACTTAAATCATGTTCACATGGATAGGAAACTAAATACATTTGCACACATCTTGTGTCCATATCTTTCTGTTTTGGTGGTCATGACACACCGTGCACGTGCATGCGCGAGTCATGGTGAGATATCTGGATTAAGAGGTTGCTTTTTCTTTGCACAGCATGAAAGAAAGGCCAAATGAATGGGCTGTGATTTTAGTATCTTTAAGCAGAGGTCAATAATTTGTATGGCCCTCGGAGGATGTTGAAAACATTGAAATGGCCCTTGAGAGGAAAAAGGTTCCCCACCCCTGATTTAATGTATCATATGTTCGCCGAATTGACATGAAAGCACTAATAAATGGAGTTTAATTCACTTGAGTTTACAACTACAAAAATAATCGATTTGTTTTTATATCACATCCTACGGGAGGAAATTCAGCAGCTCTCACTACCGATTTTTAATCCTAATTTAATCATCATCTTCACCACGATCATTTATGTTTATGTTCGCCGAATTGACATGAAAGCACTGACAAATATGAATATACTGTAGTCAACTTCATTAAAACGTTATTAACGTGCCTAAACTCAGTAATTCACCATTTCTACGCATGACAACACACTTTGTCCGTGTTTGGCTCTCTCGCCGCACAGTGAAGCGTTCCCGCATTGACGTCACTTCCGGCTTCCCCCAAAACTTCAAAATGAGTCGAAGGAATTTCCCCGCGATGTTCGAAATTATTGATATTTATCGGAACGGTATCGCAACTTCTTTTTCAAACTGACGGTTCGAGATGACTAGTAGCCCAATATTTCATTGCACAACAGTTGTTGGGATGCTGTCACAGGCTCTTTAAATACATCAGCAGTGACCCCTCTGGGGATTTTTGAATAGTTTACGTGTCTGAAAAATGATGGTTGTTAACAAGTGGCTGAATAGGACAACAGAAGTTGTCGAAGGCGTACGTCATTACACGTAAACACTCCCGCTAAGTTTGTTTGCCCCTGTTCTGCTTGAAAGAATGTACCTGCGCTCTTGCAAACTGTTGAAACAAACGCTTCAACTTGTACAATTTTGAATATCGATCTTAAGTTGGCGTGAAGTTGAAGTCGTGCGACCCTGCTGTACTAGGCTGTAATTCGTTTATAGCATAACGTTAGCATTTTGCTTCTGGCGATTAGATTTATGATTCGAAAATTATAAAAGTAGGGTAGACATGTGGGGGGGGGGGGTGGAGCCTTGCAGCGGTAAAACTGTGGCGTGCTTACACTCATTGCGCCGCATAAAGGTGCGCCGCATTTGCGCTTCAGATGAGGCTCCCCCCGCAAGATGAGGCCCCGTCCGCGAGGTGAGGCCCCACGCAGTCTGCGTGATCTGCGTGTAGCGAGGGGCGGCCCTGCCTGCACCACTCTATTATCCTGCACACTGAACATCATCACTCTGGGTTCGGGGGTCTTGAGCTACTAACTTCGTGTTAGCATGTTGCCTTTGCAGGTGCTTGGAGAGGTTTTATGTTGTGTTTGCAGCAGAGCACCTTACCGTCACATTCCTGTCCTTTCTTCGGACTAATTTAAAATAATGGGCATACCCCCTCGCAGGGGCGTAGCACAAAACTCCGGGCCCTATACATAAGCTATCTCTGTGGGGCCCCTTCCCCACTAGATCCATGTCTCTAATGCACCTTTTTAAATGTATTTACAAATGACTGAGCCATGTACAACTGTACACATGAATCTGAAGCTGTTATTAGGGAAGTCACTAATGAATAAACTATGAAGTAGAACTAAACTATAAAAACCTAGAGGACATTATAAAACATCTGAAATCCTCCTCCTGCTGCCTTGATATTATTCCAACAGGATTTTTCAAAAATAAATTTCATTGCATGGCATCAGATCTACTTCATATAGTAAACAAATCTCTTCACTCAGGTGTTTTTCCACAGGCCCTGAAAACTGCAGTCATTAAACCGCTCTTAAAAAAGAATAATCTAGATGCTTCACTAATGAACAATTATAGGCCCATATCAAACCTCCCATTTCTAGGTCAAATCATTGAAAAAGTTGTTTTTCAAAAGTTGAGTAATTTCTTGCAATTAAATAACTGTTTCGATGTGTTCCAGTCAGGCTTTCGTCCAAACCACAGCACTGAGGCGGTGTTTACACGAGAACGAAACGGGTTGTATCTGCTACTTTTCTCTCGCGTATAGCCCGTTCGTTCACACGAGGCCGTAACGGAACCGCGGAGACGGACCCCACAAACGATAACGGGTCCCAAGGTGGATAGATCTGCAAACAGAACATTCTGGGGGGCAAACGGCTCAGTGTGTACGCCCTACGATCATTTCCTGATAACGATGAAGCCATAGCCCCACCTCTGCTGCTCACTGCTGTAGCATGGTCAGTACTGTCAGTAGCTACTGCTAGTGCTACTGCTACTGACCATGCTACAAATGTTAGTGCAAAATCTACAGCTCGACCATGCTACAGATGTTAGTGCAAAATCTACAGCTCCTCTACCACAACCATCAGCAACAAGTGGACATGGAGAATTACATGAACTACATGCTGCTAAATCCACTGCGGGGCATAAACAGAAGGGCAACCATGCTCTGGGGTCTTCTTCGCTGCTTTTGGTGTATTTTGTGGCAGAAGTACAGCGCCACTTACAGGCCCGGCATATGTATTACAGCGTCTCCAGCACTTACGAGCGGTCTCGTGCGGAAGTACAGCGCCACTTACAGGCCCGGCATATGTTTCCAGTGGTCTCGTGTGAACGGATACGTTAAATTAGGCGAATGCGTGTGAACGGAAGACTGTTTTGATAACGAATTCAGTCCGTTTGCGTTTGCGCTCCCGTGTAAATGGGGTCTGAGACTGCTCTTGTGAAGGTTGTCAATGACATCCACTTAAACACAGACAGTGGCAGATCTTCAGTGTTTTTTTTTTTTATTATTATTTTTTTATTATTTATTTTTTTACATATATTTGTAAGGCAATACATGATTGTCACTAAAAGCCTTGTCTCTACATTACAATAAAATATAAAAAATAATTGATTAATTCATTTGAATAAAAATTCAAGTTAGCTATTATAGGCATACAAAAACAAATGTATAATTCTTTCTTTAATATAAATGTTTCTTCTGCCCGTAAAGTGTCCAAACCAGGCTTGTCTGGATAAGCGCATTTTAAAACATAGTCATTGTCCAATGCCGGTTTCAGTTGGATTATTTGTCACAGTTGCTCCGATCAGATCGGTCTCCTCCATTTTGTAGATTATTTACGACTTTTGAATCCACATAAACACATCGGCAAAATCCGGCTTATTTTGAGCATGTGTTTTAAACAGTTTAATCCCTTTGTGAATTGTTTCCACTTGCGCCGTCCTTTAATTTCTTCATACAGCGGGAATCCAAATGAATTAATCCTGAGTCCAATAACCATCAAAGTCACTCCAATAGTGCTCCTTAATTACGCTTTCATCCTCCTTTAACAAAATACTTCACATTCATCCAGTTTGTGACAGTAGTTGTAGCATTTTGAGACTTTGAAACTTGAATTACCGCTGTTGCGTCAAATAATTGATTTCAAAATATTGCAGCTGGTTTATAAAGCTTTGAATGGTTTAGGCCCAAAATACATTTCTGACCTCCTGCTAAATGATGAACCATCCAGATCTCTCAGGTCTTCAGGGACTGGTCAGCTTTCTGTCCCCAGAGTCAGAACTAAACATGGAGAAGCAGCGTTCAGTTATTATGCTCCAAATATCTGGAACAAACTCCCAGAAACCTGCAGGTCCGCTGCAACTCTGACTACTTTTAAATCCAGGCTAAAGACTTTTCTTTTTGTCGCTGCTTTTAATTGAACTATTCACATCTTAGACTGCACTGTAACTTTTATCCATGTATTTTTTCTTTTAATGTTTCTTTTATTATCTTTTCTTTTTAATGACTGTTTTTAAATGCCATTTTCTTAATGTCTTCCATTTTTGTAAAGCACTTTGAATTGCCTTGTGTTGAAAGGTGCTATATAAATAAACTTGCCTTGCCTTAAGAGAACATTCTTCATATTTATTTTTATTTTATTTTTTAAGTGGGGAAAACACCGAATTTTATAATGAAATCTATGAAAACATTTTGTATGTTTCGCAATCTATTTAATGGGAACAGTGTAACAGGGCCGTTTCTAGTTTTTTGGGGGCCCTATGCAAGATGCTGTTTGGGGGCCCTAGTTTTGACAGTTTTTTAACTACAATGGGGGGGATTCCGAAGCCTTTAAGATGATCTGTGGAGATGCATCAATCTGTTACACTTTAATAGGAAAACAGGCATAATTTCACGAAAACCAAGCAATTGAAAATGACAAAAAACGATATTAAAAAGGTAAACAATAAGGCTCCTCTATGTCAATAAATGCAAGAGATGCAGCATTTTCTCAACAATGTTTAATTTACATTTTTCATCTTCCTCAGACTTTATTACCCCAAAAACCCAAGCCACAGCTTTGCTATCATTGCAGTTTAGTCGTGTTTATATCCTACATTGGATTTGTAAGCATATAATGCTTCACCGAACACACAGTGGCACAGCCCCACCTAGTGTCAGCAGAAAGTATTACAAATAATGATTACAAAAAAATGCAAAAAATAAATTAAAAAATATATAAAATATATTTTAAGATCATGTTTAATCATCTGATTCGTCTGTACATTGCTGTTTTAGTCTGTGTTCTTCTAATTAGTGTCTACAGTGTGTGCCTATTGAGCTGTTTAGAGCCATGTGGGACAAAACCCGATCCTGCCCCTCCCTCTCACTGTCTAAGTGAACGGTGACTATAAAAACTACATTGCGCATGCAGTATTTTCCTATTTAATGTGTGTGGCAAAAAAATAATGACCATAGGGGCACTGAGCTGCCATCCCCACCATACGTCATCTCACATAATTCAGAGCTGATTGGCTGTAAGTATGTGTGCCGCGACAAGTGTGGTGTGTGAAGAGGAGGAGAGAGACGCGTCCTAAAACAAGGAAGTAAGCTGCGCACGGCTTCCCTCCACAAAAAAGCAATGATATTTCTCCATGGGATTTTAGAAAATAGCTCAAAATAAGATCTGTGGGAAACGTACCTGTTAGATAAATGCACGTTTGTTCAGCCGGATAATATTCCAGAGTGTCTCGGTCCCGGGGCAGCGGGAGCAGGGGTCGCTTACCCTCCGCCCAACCAGCCGCCCGCGGAAGCAGATGGGCCGCCAGGCTCTCATCAAGGGGGGGCACACCCGAACACGTTGTGTCCGAGCGGCCCTCCACCTTGATGATGCCTGCCATAGCGGCTACTGGGGCCTTCGTTTTAAATGGCTGCTGCCATGTCGCCTCCACACACCGCCATATATCAGGCAGCTGGGGCGAAACGAAGGTCGGCTGCGCTGGATGCACCGGGCCGTAAAACCCCTGTCTCAGGCGGCTTACAGGCCTCGGTGGTAGCGGTGGGGGGAGCGGTAGGCCTACGCGCTCCGCCGCCAGGGTCATCACCGCTGGGAAATCCATACACGCAGACCTGAGAGTCGGACCTCCAGCCACCGAGGCGTCCTCGTCCTCCTCCTCCGGAATCGGGGTCGTCTGGCCCCACGGAAGGGAGAACCGGAATGGCACTTCCTCCTCTCCTGAATCGCCCATCTCGACGACGTCGAGATCCGGATCCTCCACCTCCTCCTGCGGGGCCTCCGCCGACAGGAAATGCTGCCCACGATGCTCACGCGTGAGCCGAGGAAGTATCTGGCAGGCTGAGCATGCCGGCGCCGGGCCCACACCACTCACGGCGTGGTCAGGCCCCATACACAAGAAGCAGAAGGGGTGTGGATCCGCCCCCGCGATCAGGTTTGGACATTTCGGGCAGGTCCTGTGGTCAAGAACTGACTCCATTACTCTCTATTTTTCTCGTCTTTTTAAAGCTCCGTGGAATCACTTCCGCTGCTGAAGAGAAAAGGATGATAGTCAGGAGGCGAGGCCTCCTTTTATACGGTGTGATGCGCGCACATTCAGGTAGGCCCGCCCAAGGCCGGCTACGTCTATAGAAGTCTCAGTGGGAGAATGCTCGCAGGGTAAGGTAGTACCCATAGAGTCCAGTAGAGGGCGGAGCCTGTGAGAGATATAACAGTATTTTTAACAAATGGGTTTTTTGTCTGTTTTTTTTGTTTTTTAGCATGAGCACAGTAGATATATGACTGGAGGGATAGGCCCGGTGCTGTATTGCGTTCAATGGCTAGCTATGCTGGAGGGTCAGAGGAGGAGAAGTAAAACATGGCTGTGCGCAGCTGCGCTGCCCAATAATACAATTGTAGATTAGGTACTTGAAGTCCCCCTCTATCATAAGGCAGATGTAAAAGGGAGAGCCGTAGTCTTGCACGCCTGTTGTTCCATATGCATTTTGAGAAGAGCTGTCGGAGCTTACAAAAAAATGATTGTGAAAGAGGGAGAGGAATAGACTGAAACAGGTAAAGAAATGTTGGCAGAATAGACATTTTAAGAATATTAATACGGCCTAACATGGAGATGGGCATTGGCATCCATCTATTCAGAGATTCTGTTACTGATTGTATTATGGGGTCATAATTGGAGGGGACAATATTCTCAATTTCCGGGACAATTTTTATTCCTAGGTATATAAAACCCTCCTGAGTAGCTGAAAAGGGGGTGGGTATCCCTGGGTTTTGTCTCTCATTTTTATTTAAAAATAATATGGTGGATTTAGAATGATTGACCTTCTATCCAGAGAATTCCCCAAATGAATTGATTAGGCTAACAAGTGTTGAGATAGATGTTGTCAACTTGGACAGAAACATAATAATATCATCCGCAAATAAGGAAATCATATGCTCAGATTCACCTATCCTCACACCCGAAATTCTCTGATGTTGCCGGATAGCCAAAGCTAGTGGTTCAATAGCAAACTAAATAAATAAAAGAGGGGATAGGGGGCATCTTTGTCCTGTGCCCCTGTGTAGACTAAACGGTTTGGATATCATGTTATTTGTTAATACCTCAGCTGTTGGATCTGAATACAGAAGTCTCAACCATTTGAGATATTTTCCACCCATCCCAAATCTCCTCAAGACTTCCATCAGGTATTTCCATTCAATCCTGTCAAAGGCTTTTTCAGCATCCAATGACAGGATTGCGGTGTCTTTAGCATCACTCCTTTCATGAAGTATATCAAGCACTCTGCGAATATTATGAAAAGCTTGACGCCCTTGAACGAAGCCATTCTGGTCATTGGAGATTAAGGACGGTACATATTATTCTAGCCTTCTTGCCAAAGTTTTACACAGAATGTTTGTGTCACAACACATTAAGGATATGGGACGATAGGACCCCCTTTCTGTTGGTGGTTTACCAGGCTTTGGGACCAAGGTGATAATTGCAGACCGTAAAGATGGTGGTAGAGTACCTAACTCGTATGCCTCTTCAAACATATCTAATAGAGGGGGGAGTAATTTGTCTGGAAATAATTTATAAATCTCTATAGGGATCCCATCTGGTCCTGGTGTCTTCCCACTTCTCATATTCCGCAAGGCTTCCGACATTTCCTTAACAGTTAAATATGTATCCAATTCAGTCTTATCTTGCTCTGTCATAGTTGGGATTACTAACTGATCTAGGAATTCAGATTGTAACTGAGTATTATCTGGGTATTCTGAACTATAAATGGATTCGTAGAATATTCTAAAGGAGGAGTTTATTTCAGCTGGATCTACTGTATTGTTTCCGTTATCTAATTTGATTGAGTTTATAGCTCTATCCGATTGCATTTTCTTTATTCTCCATGCAAGAAGCTTGCCAGCTTTGTCACCTTGGTCATAGTAAGATTGCTTTAACCAAGCAGATAGCTCTTTATACTTAGCTCTCAACAGAAGGAGCGCTTTATGTTTCTCTGGTATATCATTTTAGTATAGGTCAAGTTCCAGAGTTTTCATTTGAGCCTCAAGGTTGGTTAACTCTTTGTAGTGAGCTTTTGATTTAAAGCTTGTATAGCTAATCATCACACCCCTAATGTAGGCTTTAAATGCTTCCCATCTTATGCCTGCATTAGTCTGATCTGTGTTCATACAAAAATAATTATCAATATTATTACCAAGAAATTTTACAAATGTTGGGTCTTGTAACCATTTGGTTTGGAGGCGCCACCTAGAAGGACACCAAACAAGCCTCGGTATATGGAGGGTTAATGAGATGGGTGCATGATCGGACAATACTATGCTGTCATAACTGCATTCATTCACATGTGATAATAAGGCCATGGAGATCAGAAAGTAATCAATACGTGAGGACGTCTTATAAGTAAAAGTACCTTTCTAGCTTGCGGATGAGAAACATCAATGCCTGAGGAGCGTTCCTTCTCTGGGTCCAGCACACAGTTATAGTCCCGCCTATTATATATTGTCCAAGAATAGAGGTTACAGTAAGAAATACATTCCTAAAAAAGGCATGACTATCCTCGTTAGGTCCGTAAACATTGACCAGTGTAATTTGAGTCTCTAATATTTTTCCTTGCAAAAATAATGTATCTTCCTGCCGGGTCAATTATTTCATGGCTAAGTCTGAACAGGATTGATTTGTGGATCAAAAATAATAACCCCTCTGGCCTGTGAGTTAAATGGGGCTGCAAAGACTTGTCCAGGCCATCTTTTTTTTACTTTAGTAATATCAGTTAAATGGGACTCTTGAATAAAAACGATTTGTGATTTTAGAAGTCTAATTCTGCCTAATACCTGTTTTAGCTTAACAAGCTTATTCAATCCTCTCACATTCCAGGATGTGATCTTTATGTCTGTTTTACCTGCCATTTAGTGTGGAGTGAATTGTAACACCACAGGGATATCTCTATTAGCTACTGCTCTTTTTATCAAAATAGGGAAACAAAAAGGAAAATAAAGTAATACCAACAACAGTAAGATAATTATACCATATATACAATAAGCAAGACACCCTGAAAATCCCCCCTGAACTTCCCTAAAACCCCCATGGTAACTAAAGACTTTGGTTTCAGAGGTGCCCGGTCGACCGCGGGGGCAATGCTGGTATATCACGAGTCATTCATAAAAAAATAAAAAATCCAGCTCCGTTAAAATAGACAAAACAGGTTTTGATCCCTCCTCCCTTGGCCTCCCTGCCACTTAATTCAGGAGTTTACTTGATTGACAGAAAAAGCGACCTATCGCTTTCCAGTCTGTTAACCCAGAATGCAAAGCGATACAAAATCAGTCAAGAGCCGGGAAAACTCAAATTAAGTTAAAGAGACAAACAACAAAATGAGTGCGGGACCGAGCAAGAAGCTAAAGACATACCACTTCCACCCAGAATGGGAGGAAGAATATTTTGTTGTGATGTCACATTCAAAGGTTATTTGCCTTATTTGTAAAGCAAGCGTCGCTCTGCCAAAGAAAGGTAACGTGGAGAGGCATTATCGGAGTGTTCACAAGGCATATGACAGCGACTTCCCTCCGAGTAGCGAGTTGAGAAAGGTCATGTATTATTGCTACACAAACATTATCTCGCAGTCTTAGTGTCGCCAACTCGTTTCTAACATGCAAAAAGACACAAAAATGTGTCGATGGTCGGTGTATTTTTCGACCTGTATCTCTCCCCTGTCTGTGTGCGAGGGGGCGGGGCAGTTTACACACACGCAGCTGCTACATGCAGCAACACACGGCGGGGATGGCGGAGAGAAGCGCTCCAAGGTGTGGTTAAATGTTACCCGTCTTGAGGTGGACAATGCTTGTTGCTAAGAGAGTTTAGCATGTAAGGGCGGTAACACGAGCAATTTGTCTAAACATTTATCAAAAGTGCACCACATTCAGACGGAGAAATGCACCGGGTTCGACTGTCTTTCTAGTAGCTCTGTAGCCCCATCCACGAGTAACGTTTCCACGTCAGGTGTTATGTTTGCTAGCAGCAACACACGGAGTTAACTCAATTATACAAACATGGGTTAATGATTAGAGGTAACTGAGTTATTTATTTTGTTAAAGTTTCAGCTATTCTGTTTACAGTTCTGTCATCAGATTATTTAATACGATTTGTTAAAACATTGTTTCTTTTGATGTGAAATATTATTTATTTAATTTAAATAAAAAGCAATGTTTATTTTGTTCACAATTTGTTAAGTTAATTTAATAATATATGTATTTTTGAATCAAGTATTCATCTTTATTGTCTTCATTGCTAGTTTCCACATGCCTAAAACAACCTCAAGCTAAATCTAAAAGTTGATGGCTAAATAAGAGTATTTGAGAAATTGTGCAAGGCATACAGTAATAGTCTGAATAGCCAATTAATCGTTTCATTAATCGATAGATTAATCGATTATCAAATGAGTCGTTTGTTGCAGCCCTATTGTAGTTATCCCATGTATAAATAAAACGTGTTATTCAGCAACCCTTGCAATTTGGGATTTTATTTTTGGTTGGTAGACCTCGGTGAGCTGGTCATTTCAAAAGTAGCTCACCAGCCCAAAAAGTGTGGGCACCCCTGCTTGATCCTCATAGCGAGGAGCAGCGTAGCGCAGAAACGTGGAGACTCCCATACTTCCGTTGGCTCCAGCAATATTAAACATTTAGACCACTTGCCAATCTTCCAGAACAAGAGAGCAGAGGAATACAAATACAATAGTAAAATAAAAAGCCTCTTATTGGATCGAACCATGGACATTCTTTCTTTTAATTTTTTTAATTAATAATAATAATTGTATATATATATATATATATATATATATATATTCATACACAAGATCATCTGTAGTTAGAGAATTAACCGAACAACCATGATCCCGTCACAAACAGACAAACCTGAACAATAACGTGAAAGGGTTTGTACTTTAGATGGGCATTAAATAACTGAAACAGCAATGTCTTTCAGCCGATAACATTAGTGGGCACGGCGTGTACACGGCAAGTCATTATGACGAATATTTACCTCGTTGTTGCAAGTCCAGGGTGTCAAAGCCTCTATTTAGCTAAACGTTCTAGTTTGGCACTGAGGTGGGCCTGGCGTCCTTCTGTAGCTTTTGGACAAACTTCTCTGCGTCGGGGACCGTGTTGAAGGAGTGTCGCTGTCCGTTGTGTGTTACTACCAAGATAGCCGGGTAGAACATCCCGTAGCGGAGCCCCATGGACTGTAGCTGCTTTTTCACTGCCTCGAAGAGTTTCTGTTGCCGGTGAGTCTCCGCTGAGACCGTGGTAAATTTGGTTTTATATTGGACGTTGGATATTCGACACATTCGAAAAATCTATTTAACACTGGCTTCGATGTGTTAATATACAAGGCCTGCCAATATAACACAAAGCTTCTTTTGTCAAAAAAACCACCTTTTGATTTTATACTATTTTTTTAATGTTAAAAAATGCTATAAATCTATTATGCGGCTTGACCTTTTCACCTACCCATGTCAAAACACATCTGATGAATAAAGAAAAGTACCCTCTGCATGACAAAAAGCAAACACTCTGATTGTTAAAATCTTCCTCATCATCAAAATTGGTAACAGTTCTTTGTTTTTGTCTTTTTGACCATGTTGCAATATAGGACATAAACAGTGTTTTCAACTGTCAGTTAAAAATATCCTCTTGCTATTTCTGAAGTCCTTATATTGTATGGAAGCGATTTAGTAATATCCGGATTATTGTCGTCCTGAGGTGCCTTTCTGTTGGCATATCCTTGAAAATGCTTACATAATAATTAAAAAAAAGTAACTTTCATTACTATTGCCTGTGTCAACCTTTGGTTGTTTTATGTGAAGATGTATATTTAGCAATTTTAAGTCATTTAAAGAATTCCATGTAGCCTAATCACCTTCAAAAATGTTAAGATTTCAATATAAGGGCTGTCAAACTAAATCAAATCTGAAAATGTGCTCAAAGAGCCTGTATCAACACAATGCTACCTGTCAGGGATACTTGGTCGAATTTTGCTACCTAGCGCTACTGAGCATGCGCACGCACTGAGCACCCCAAGCCCGTGGCCCTGTCTCAGGTCGACTATTTTCATTTCCTCGCTCCTCGGTCTCACCGGAAGTTGATTTGTCTGCGCCATCTTGAGTACTGTCCCATGGCTCTTATTTCTGCCGGAGTACCGAGGAGCGAGGAGCGATAATCGAGGAACCACCAGTCCATCCTCCGATGAAATCCTCAGACACTCGCCCGCCCCCTTACTGTGTATTGCTCACTGATTGGACGATGCAGTGCACGCTAGTGATGGGAATTCCGGCTCTTCTTGGTGAGCCGGATCATTTGGCTCGGCTCACCAAGAAGAGCCGGCTCTTTCGGCTCCCAAACGGCTCTTCAGTTTACCACATATTATACCTTTTAATTCAATCAAATGTAGCCCTGTTTTGACTAATTATATGTGTACACATATATCACTTAAATTATTCAATACAACCTTTGTACTGAAGTATTAAAAATTAAAAATTACATGTTTAATATAAATGATTTGCTGTGGCCAATTGTTTTCATTGCATTTACAGACCCGTGTAACTCTCTGATACCACCCAATGAATGCATTGACTTGCTTGTAGAACCACGCTACACAAAACAGATAGCAACACCTATAACAACTATTTAAAAAAAGGGGCTACTGTATCGACCTATATAAAGTATATAAATATAGTTTTATTTTCAAAATACCAAACAGATCCTGCATTTTAGCCATGCCTCATTTCGCTCTATTTGCTCTTTTATTTCCAGCGCTGTTTTTGCAGGGGGCTGATTCTGTGAGCTGCAGCTGACCACGCCCCCCTGCAGGAGAGGGGAGCGTGCTCTGAGATCAGCTGCTGGGCTGTCAGAAGAGGGGGACAAAAAGAGATCTCCGTCCTCCGTGTTTTATTCTTATAGAAGTAAGAAGAGAAGTAATGGGGCAGAAACTCTCCTTTTTACGCAGCGGTCCAGACATAGACATCAAACGGCGAAACATATTCAGTTGGCAGTTACTTTGGCATTAGGGCAGGGATATCTAGATACTTTCCAAGGTTTGACATAATGAATTGTGCTACTTTTAAAGCAAGCAACGATGTTTTCAAATCTGTAATCAAAAAGCTCCTCAAAAACACTATCGAAGCAGTTCCTGCCGTTGCTACGTTAGTTCAAACGGTAACAACGGACTACTTTTCTTAGCGGATGCATGTCAATTTAAATCAATACATAAAACTATTTTTTAAATCAATAAAATCATTTTCTAAATCCATAAAAGCATTTCAATTAATATTGGGAGTCATGTCGTTACTTTGTTGAGAATGTGGCCATGTAATAAGCGGGATAATGTGCACATTGCATAATGTGCCTTCAAGCCGATCTAGATCCCCTCCTCACTTAAAAGAGCCGGCTCTTTGAGCCGGCTCGTTCGCGACCGACACATCACGAGTGCATGCACTGATCTCATGCTTCTTGACATGAGAGCCGTTTCCCAGCGGAGTGAAGAAAATACATGAACCTCACGGGAGTCACTCCTCAGTTTATACTGTGTTTTGTTTCAATTCAAGTATCATTCAGTTACAAAGATGTGATATATCTGAACAACAAAGTGGTATAGCTTTTTTCGTTTTACATTTTCATTTATTGTCATTTCCATTCAGTCAGTCATTAAGTGCTATTAAAATGTTAATGTGCTACATATCCACACAAACAAACAAAGTGTGCAATCCAATGAATGTTAATCTAACTGGGTTTTGATAGATAACATATCTCTTTTTCTTCTCTCAATTATTTTATTTCTATTGTGCACTCTAATCAATATTAATCAAACTATTGTTCGTTTATACATTTTAAGAATGGCGTTTATCTTTTTTGAGAATGAGTTCTTATTTTATTTTATTTATTGGGGTCTACAACAGATGATACAAATGTTTATGTGAGTAATAGGCTTGTTTGAGACAAGCGAGACCGAAGCAGACCTGCGCAGTTGCGATCAACGTCTTGCTAGTGCGTGGATGGTTAGTCATTTTGTCCGACTTGCTCTGGAGGCTCGCCTACATGAGACGTTGAAATCTCGCGGGACAAAGACGCCCGCAGCCTTGACGGCTCCTACACACGGCGGCGTGCGTTGTCGCCTGCCGGTGGGGGGGGCTGAAACTCGACCAACAACCAATCACATGAATCTCCCGCCCCAGACACACAAGCACGCGGTTTGATTGGCTAGAGCTTGCACCGGCATATGATTCGATTGGCTGACGCCTCCGTCGAGGCGGCAAAAGTAGAACATTGCTCTACTTTTGCAGCGAGCACCGCGAGAGAAGCTACGCTTTGCTCCCACAATGCAGTTCGGCGAATCGTGACGTCACCCCATTCAAAGTGAATGGGCAGAAGCGTTGAAGCGGCAACGCACGCCGCCGTGTGTAGGCTCCGTGAGAGCGAGGCGCGGCGAGGCGGCGCAGTTCCTCTCCACGGGCTGCGGAAGCTAAATGCTTGATGGGAAACGACTCGCTGGTATCTCGAGCTGAGCGCTCATTGGTGGTTTTTACCCCGTGCTGCTGATGAAACTCTCCAATTGCCTCGGCAAAAGTTTGTTGTTGTTTTGTGTCAGTTTTACGTCGACACTTCCATTCACATTTTTCATCATTGTTCCACAATGTTTATCATGATGAAATGAATATCTATATATTTTATACTATACTTGCACTGCTTACCGTTTTCATACATTATATATCTTAGCATATTCATACACATTGTTCATACTGCTCACAGGCTGATATCTACACACTGTTCATACTGCTCACAGGCTGATATCTAGTGTATTCATACCCCTCACTGTTTATTCATCATTCAATTCATTCTATATGTTATTCTGTAGATTGTGTACATTACTTTTCACTTCACTGCTTGTTGCACCTGGTTAGAAGCTAAACTGCATTTCGTTGTCTCAGTACCTGTAATATGTGCAATAACAATAAAGTTGAATCTAATCTTGAGCAGGAACAAATGTATTTACTTAGTACCAGTGGCGAGCCATGACTTTTATACCTAGGCCCTCTGACCCCCCCCCCCCTCGAAAAAAAAAGAAGAGTTATTACGTCACAGCGTATACTTCAGCGGAATATCAAAACAGTTGCCCGGGGTGCAAAACGCATCAATGACAGCGACCCTCTACCACACAAAACAACACCATTTATATAAATACCTATCATGACAGGCAGGGCCGGCCCTCGGCATAGGCGAATGCTAAGGGCGCATCAACCCATAGGGGGCGCCGAAGAAAGAAAAAAAAAGTTAGAAATAAAAAAAAAAAAAAAAATTACATTTCATAACAACACAATTTCCCGATTTTGGATCAACAAAGTACATCTTATTATCTTATACTAACATAACTAAGACTATATTGTGTACAGCGCCCATAAACTAAGGCACACACCCACCCCCCAAAATTAAGTTGAACCGCCCCAGCCCCAGTAAAAACCAGAGGTTTATATGAAATTGTTCTTTTTTTTAAATAATGGTAGTGTGCAATTATAGGTTTTAATTTTGTATTTGTGTTAATTTAAAATAAATCAAAACTCCCAAAAAACGTACACAGCTAAAATCTTGCCTAGGGCAGCAAATTGGTCAAGGCCGGCCCTGATGACAGGGCAAGCCAAGTAATAATTACAAATGAATTAAGTCGGCACGGCGGCTCACATTGAAAATGACTTAGGCCTTGTGTTCTGTGTATAGAGCTGTGTGTTTGTGGGAGCCCCTAGTGGCGAGTGATAATAGCGCAGCTTTATCGACCACAGGAAATAGTCATACAGGAAGTTGTGTCAGTCAGTTGGGAAATTAACCCCTGATGCAGCTTTGCACCACAATCACCTGAGGAAGATGGCGGACGAGATACCATCCCTTGATCCGCAAGCAGAAATACTCTTGTTGCTTGGCAGGGACATCCTTAGAGTCCATAAAATCAGGAAGCAAATCAACGGGCCACACAATGCTCCATTCGCCCAGAAGTTGGACCTTGGTTGGGTCGTAATCGGCGACGTCTGTCTAGGAGGGGCTCACAAGCCATCTGAAGTGTGCACGCTCAAGACTGCCCAAGCTACCTGCAGCCCTGTGGCAGTCAAGTGCAGGTAAAAGAAAGATTTGGTTATGACACTATGCACCAAGCTTTCCCAGCGACTTCTTCAGACAGTTCACTCTCAACAATAGATGAGGAGAACATGGGTCAATTCATCTTTCGTCGCACTCCCAGCGACCACAAACTCGCCCCCTCGATAGACGTGAGGTTTCTCCACATCATGGACAGCGAGGTCCATCAAGACAACTCCAACAGCTGGGTTGCTCCCTTGCCCTTTAAGACACCCAGACAAAGGCTACCAAACAACAAAGTTCAGCAAATCCGTCAGTCCTCAGCTCCAGAACAGTGGCAGTATGTGTCCACCGATCATAACCCAGCAGACCATGGGACTCGATCCGTGCCAGCGTCACTTCTGGGAAGTACAACATGGCTCACCGGGCCAGCCTTTCTCTGGAATCCATCTCCACCAAAACCAGAATGTCAAGAGATCTATGATCTAGTTGATTCCATCTCAGATTCCGAGGTTCGCCCACAAGTTGTCGTTAACATCACTAACATCAAAAAGGACACTTTGAACACAGCACGCTTTGAGCGCTTCTCCGACTTCGACACTCTCATCAAGGCAGTAGGACACTTAGTCCACATCGCTTCGTCTTTCTCTCAAGCTAGACAGGTGGACCCCTGTCACGGGTGGCACATCTGCCGCAAGGGGCTTTCCAATGGGGAGACGGAGAAAGCTAAGATACTGGTGATCAAAAGTGTGCAACGTGAGTGCTACGCAGAAGAGTTCAGGTGTATCGAAACGTCAGGCAACCTCCCTCTCAACAGCAGTCTGCGGAAACTACATCCCTTTGTCGACAGCACTGGAATATTCAGAGTGGGAGGTCGCATCAAAGAGTCCCAGTTAAGCACAGACGAAACCAACCCCATCATTGTTCCAGGCCATCACCATCTAGGAACCCTCATTGTTCGTCATCAACACCATGCTGTGAAACACCAAGGCAGGCATTTTACAGAGGGCGCCGTCAGAGCATATGGAATCTGGATGGTGAGAGCTGCCTGCCGAGCGGCTACAGGCAGCACCACCCTTTTCCTATGTGGGAGTAGATGTATTCGGGCCTTGGGAGGTGGTCTCTCGTTGTACCAGAGGAGGGCAAGTCAACAGTAAACGCTGGGCAGTGTTGTTTTCATGTATCTGTACACGAGCTGTGCACATCAAAATCGTCAAAGCTATGAGTGCTAGCAGCTTCATTAATGCACTCAGAAGGTTTTTCGCAATCAGAAAGCAAGGAGATGTAGTCTTAATGAAAGATGCTCAAGCAAAGAGAAATGACTGGCCCACAGCAGTCGTCACAAAGGCTTTTCCGAGCCAGGATGGACTGGTGAGGAAAGTAGACGTGCGAGTGATCAAGGAGGGCAAGCCAAAGGTTTATTCCAGACCTGCGACGGAAGTGGTCCTTCTCCTGTCTCCAGAGGACTCTCAAGATTAAAGTAGTTGTAGAAATGTGAGGTCCTGTCTCCAAAACCTCAAGCGGGGAGTGTTGTGTTCCGTGTATAGAGCTGTGTGTTTGTGGGAGCCCCTAGTGGCGAGTGATAATAGCGCAGCTTTATCTACCACAGGAAATAGTCATACAGGAAGTTGTGTCAGTCAGTTGGGAAATTACATGTGGCAGTCCAGTTTTTGTTAGCTCCACAATCTGGCTTCATCCATCTTCTGGAGACTTGTTAAGCGCATTGTCTGTAAGTAAATATGTTAGTTGAAACTATATTAATGTAGAACAGTGTTTATTTCATAATTTGATTGTATTTCTTACCTTTTATTATGCAATGTTAAACTGCATCTGCACCACTAGGCCTAAGCTAACGCCTCATGTCAATGACAATGTAACAGTAATCCGCTAGCGTATTAGCTCGTTGTTAGCTTAGCCTCTTTAGCATATTAGCTCGTTGTTAGCTTAGCATATTAGCATTTAGCTAAACTCTTGTTTTCTCTTCAGTTATAACATAGATTAGTTTGTTAGCCTTCAAAGTTGTCTAATTCGTCTAGCATGTCTATAGCATGGTAATTTACGTTGTGTTTCTGTATACCTGGCATGTATACTTATCCCATTGCAACTGTAAAACAATGTCTTTTTCTTGTGTGTTACAGTTTTACAATAAAGAATATAAGAATATTCAAGAGCTTCAGTAATCTCCAATTCAGAATCCCGTTCTCCTGGAATTATTCGAAGTTCATGTTTATGCTGACTGAATAGCTAGATTCCAGGAACATCTAGTGAGAACAGTACACCTACCTTTGATGATCAAATCACTTAAACACAAAGTCCATCCTCCTGTCCTTTTGGATGAAGCACTTGATGGCGGGTCATGCAGCTGATCCTTTGCCACTCCAGTTTATCATTGTAACTCAATCTTGAAAATAACTCGGTTAATAATTTTGCAAACGATGTCATCACTCTCACTGAAGTGAGCCATCATGAACGAACTTATGCTAATCATAAATCTATCGATTAGATTTATGATTCGAAAATAATAAAAGTAGGGTAGACGTGGATATTATCCGGCTGAACAAAACGTGCATTTATCTAACAGGTTCGTTTTCCACAGACCTTATTTCCAGCTATTTTCCAAAATCCTCTGGAGAAATCCCATTGCTTTCTGTCGAGGGAATCCGAGCGAAGCTTACTTCCGGGTTTTAGGACGCGTCACTGCACCACTTGCATAGACCTCACAGCGAGCGGAACTTGTCATAAAGTCCGCGAAAATAAAGCCCGCCCATTTAGAGGGAAGATATGATCAAGGTCAATTGTACTGTCATTTGACATTACTCTCTCGTTGAGTTACAATAGAGAACCGCAGTGACGCGTCGTAAAACCCGGAAGTAAACTTCTTCCGGTTCCTTCGTGAAAAACCAATGCAAATTCTCCATAGGATTTTGGAAAATAGCTCGTAATAAGGTCTGTGGTTGACATACATTTAAGAGAGGGATCACGTTTTGTTCGGATAATCTGCACATGTCTACCCTACTTTTATAATTTTTTAATCATAAATCTAGTCGCCAAAAGCGAAGTGCTAAGGTTATGCTATAAACGAACTACAAGCCAGTACAGCAGCAGGGTCGCACGACTTCAACGTCACGCCAACTTAAGATCGTTTCAACTGACTTGCACTGAAACTGCACTTTGAACACTTTAAATATATTAACATTTTAAACTGTATACCCCGGTTATCTAGGCCCTTTTTGTTTGTTTAATGTATACCACGTTTATCTAGGCCCTTTTTCTTTTGTTTTATGTATACATGTCACACTGTGGGAAACGATATTTCTGGATGTATAACACATGTAGAATTTTTGACAATAAAACTGACTTTGACTTCCGCGTGCTTGCATATTTTAACAAAGCTTTTCATTTTAGCCACACTGAATTTCACTAGAAGTCATGGCTGTCAATTACCAGTCTGATATCGTTTTACAAAGATGACAAGAAGAGTGTAGATAGAGGAGAGAACCATACAAGTCAGGACACGTAAAACAGTTCAGCCTAGATGAAGGTGTGCTTACCGGTGTTGTCAGGGCTAGCATGAGGGACAAGGTTTATAGTGTCGGTGAGTAGTGATAGCAAGAGTACCGTTAACCTAGAGTTAATTTATTCACATTAATTCCCATCAACAAATCCATTTTATGTGTCACATGAAATCTTTATTAGGCAAGGCAAGCTTATTTATATAGCACTTTTCAACACAAGGCAATTCAAAGTGCTTTACAAAAAATGAAAGACATTAAGAAAATGGCCTTTAAAATCAGTCATTAAAAAGAAAAGCTAATAAAATAAACATTAAAAGAAAAAATACATGGATAAAAGTTACAGTGCAGTCTAAGATATGAATAGTTCAATTAAAAGCAGCGACAAAAAGAAGAGTCTTCAGCCTGGATTTAAAAGTAGTCAGAGTTGCAGCGGACCTGCAGGTTTCTGGGAGTTTGTTCCAGATATTTGGAGCATAATAACTGAACGCTGCTTTACCATGTTTAGTTCTGACTCTGGGGACAGAAAGCTGACCAGTCCCTGAAGACCTGAGAGATCTGGATGGTTCATAATTTAGCAGGAGGTCAGAAATGTATTTGGGCCTAAACCATTCAGTGCTTTATAAACCAGCAGCAGTATTTTGAAATCTATTCTTTGACACACAGGAAGCCAGTGTAAAGACTTCAGAACAGGAGTGATGTGATCCACTTTCTTAGTGTTAGTGAGGACTCGAGCAGCGGCGTTCTGAATCAGCTGCAGCTTCCTAATAGATTTTTTAGTGAGACCTGCAAAGACACCATTGCAGTAGTCGAGTCTACTGAAGATAAAAGCATGGACAAGTTTTTCCAAATCCTGCTGTGACATTAGTCTTTTAATCCTAGATATATTCTTTAGGTGATAGTAGGCTGATTTAGTAACTGTTTTAATGTGACTGTTGAAACTCAGGTCAGAGTCCATGACTACACCTAGATTTCTGGCTTTATCTGTTGTTTTGAACATTGCAGACTGAAGCTCAGCGCTAACTTTTAAACGTTCTGCCTTGGCTCCAAAAACCATTACCTCAGTTTTATCTTTGTTTAATTGGAGAAAGTTCTGACACATCCAGTCATTGATTTGTTCAATGCACTTACTCAGTGTTTGAATTGGAGCATAGTCTCCTGGTGAAATGGTTACGTAAATTTGTGTGTCATCTGCATAGCTATGGTAACTTATTTTGTTGTTCTTCATTATCTGAGCCAGTGGTAGCATGTAGATGTTAAAGAGAAGAGGCCCCAAGATCACAAATATTACACACCAGAAAACACAGAAATATCCATGAAATAAACATACAGTAGGCTATAAACAATTAAAGGGATAATTGGGAAGGCATTACAAATGTAAATATATTTTAAATAATAAAACAATCCCACCACCACAGGTATCTACAGGAGAAGAGGGAATTCTCTCCACAAAATGTGAATGCCCACGTGGAGAATGGAAATGCAGTCATGCGGCTGCATTAGCCATCTTTGCCATCCACAATTTCAGCTGCACTGACTCCCCCTGTCAGTGGAAGAAGCCAAAGGCAGCTAAACGTACGCATTCAGTGGAGGAGCTATTTCCTCCAACCAATAACTAGTTTAACCCGCTGACAAGAGAGCCCACCTCCAAAGATCGTGACTGGCTGTCTGAGGGACAGACTTGGGGGCAGGTTCTCAGGAATTTCTTGGCTTCTCTCCCCCGAGCCAGAAGAGGAACACTTCTGCTTGGAAACACTTACTGTTCCTGAAATTCTCAAATCTGTTGGGCATCAGGGACCTGAGGCAATTGTGGCAAGCATGGCATTGTCTGAGGAGCAACAGAGGGCAATTCAGGTGGCTACCACTGGTCAGCGAACCAACCCAAACTGGCATTTGTTCAGGAAAGCAAGGTTGACTGCCAGAAACTTTGGAGCTGTCCTGAGGTCAAAGCGTGTGACTGCTTCCCTTATTGCCAGGGTGCTAGGGCAACAACAGGCCCTTGATGGTGTTTTGTCTGTACAGTGGGGGGACTATGAATGAATGTGAGGGCGTCAGGGCATTCACCACTGCAACCCAGATGCAGGTCCATGAGTCAGGTTTGTGGCTCTCCCAATCAGGAATGAGGAACATCCTTATTGGCACCAAGTACAAGGTCAGCTTCACCTCACTGCAAGAAAGAAGAATAAATTAAAAAATTGTGAATCGTTTTTAATTTACATTTACTCGCCTTTGCAATGTTGTGGTTGTTAGAGTGTTAGCTAAGTTAACAGCTCGTCTGTTGGGAAGATATAAAATATTAGTTTCATGGAAGTCACACCGTCACATATAAGAGCATTAAGACATACAGTACATAGGCTAAAACAAAAACATCTAAAGATATAACCTTGCACTTTGTCTCGTGAACATTTTCACTATTTTGACATTTTTATAGATGAAAATTGAACTAAAGAAATAAATGGTAGATTAATCCATATTGAAAATAGGTGTCAGCTGCTACACTAATTATAATAGTTATATTTCTTAATTAATTAAGATAAGATATTACTGTATTGATCCCAATTTGGGAAATGTTTGTGTTGCAGCTGCATAACAAGAAAAACAAAATATAAGTTATTATATATACAAAAGTATGTGAGGGATGGAATATTAAATTGAATATAAATGTAAAATGTACATGTGATTTTACGTCCAAGAGAAGCTATGGAGCAGAGAGTTCTCTGCCAGCCAGAGGTGATTTGTTATTAGTTCAATATGTCAAACTGATTTCCCTGACTACAATCTTTAGTTACATGGTGAAACGTTATGCTGCTTGTACTAATTAGACTTATCATATAAGCCACACAGGTTTTAATAGGATGTATTCATTATCTTTACTTATGTTGCGGTCTTTTCAGCAGCGCCATCTCTAAAACGGCGATACAGTCACTACCCATCATTTAAAGTTCACCGTGACATGGACAAAAATGTAACGTCAGCTTACCTCATGGCACGAATCCAGACTCTCCTTTGGAAAACATTGGCCGGGAAACAATAGAACGAGCACGTTTCATGCAAAGACCTGTGGCTGCAACCCGGAGTAAAGCAACAAACCATTGCGTAGCTAACTAGTAGCGCTAGCTTTAGCTAACGAAACGAACTGCCGCATGGGCGCGGGAAGGGGGGTGCTGAGGGCGCTGCAGCACCCCCTAGCGGCAGGCAGGGGGTGCGGAGCTCCCCTGTCTGAATTATTATTTATAATGGCAATAATATGCTGCTCCCGCTGTGCATAATCTGTGTAATATGTAGCCAATAAATTCCACATTGTTGGTCAAATAATATTTTGGCCTGCCCCGAATGTTTTTTCTGTAGCCCCGGACAATTCTACCTCAATAATATAATACATTAACCGTGCTTTACGTGAACCTCATCAAGACACTAGAGACGACGGTAGGACTTTAATTTCCCGTGTTCAGTGAATGCAACAGAGGCAAGACACCAGACCAATCAGAGAGTTGCATGGAAATAAAAGTGTGCTTGTGTCATTCAAGCTCAGCTCTGTGTGTGTGTGTGTGTGTGTGTGTGTGTGTGTGTGTGTGTGTGTGTGTGTGTGTGTGTGTGTGTGTGTGTGTGTGTGTGTGTGTGTGTGTGTGTGTGTGTGTGTGTGTGTGTGTGTGTGTGTGTGTGTGTGTGTGTGTGTGTGTGTGTGTGTGTGTATGCGGAAATAGCGCATTTAGTGTGTGTGAGAGGGAGAGAGGGACCGGTGCCAGCAGCAGGGACCGTGTTGTTAGCATCTGGTTAGCTAGCTGCACTAACAGACATACGGAGCTGTTTGTTCCACAACAAGCTGGAGGAGAGTCCTCTCCTCTCAGACTGAGAGGCTCAGGTGAGGTAAAGGACTCTCTGAATGTTTAGATAGTTAACTTTAGTCTAAGTTATCTCAGTGGGTCTCAAACGGTTTGGTCACAAATTATTCAAAAGATTATTTCCGCGGCACACCTTCATATGATCATTATAGTTATAAAAAAATAAGAGAATAAAGGAAAAACAGTTATGAAATACTATATGGCAGTAAAACAAGAATACAGTTTGAAAGGGGAGTGATTTGTAAAATATCCATAAAGAAAAAGAACATCTGCTTACAGTTCTGTTTCATCTGGGTGTTGAGAGATGTATCCATAGATCTCTTAATGTTGCTCTCAAAGTGCACCAGATTGATGCTTTCAACTTCAAGATTTAAAAAAAATCTTGAAGAGGTGAGGTCCGCTCCTCACTCGTAAAAAATAGCACTTTACCCCTGCCTATATGCAGTGAGCTGATTATCGAGCCTTCATTGTAACAGTCGCGGGTGTACTGTGTGTTTGCGTGTGGGGATTGCTTTTGTGCGTGCTCTATAGTGCCCGTAATAGTGTTCACTGGAGTCCAGCACCTCAGCACCCCCACTCAAAATACCTTCCCGCGCCTCTGAACTGCCGAGTAAAATTGGAAAACACTGGTAATTAATTATTCTATAATTTGTAAAACTACGGTGTTAAAAATGTCAAAAATACAGATTCTAATGGTCAGATATAGATACAGATACTAAAGATATGCAGGTACTTGCTTTCAAGCAGAACACAGGGGAAAACAAACTTAGCGGGAGTGTTTACGTGTTAGGCGTAATGACTTACAACGGCCTCGACAATTTCTGTAGTCCTATTCAGCCACTCGGTAACAACCATCGTTTTTCAGACACGTAAACTCTTAAAAAATGACCAGTGGGGTCACTGCTGATGTATTTAATGTCGTAGAACAAAACGTGATTTATCTCTTAAATTTGTGTCAACCACAGAGCTTATTTCGAGCTATTTTCCAAAACCCTATGGAGAAAATGCATTGCTTTTTGACGAAGGAACCGGAAGTGCTAAAAATGCTAACTTACTTCCGGGTTTTACGACGCGTCACTGCGGTTCTCTATAGCTGGGCCCTCTGTGAATATAGAGAGGGACCAACGAGCTCTCCCGTCTTCACATAACTCGCAGAGACGGCATTTAACCCTTCACATTCCAACAGAAACTGAACAGGCAGATTCGAAGGATTTATTTATTTGGAAATGTTATTTTAAATACAATTAAATCAAGTTATTTTGGTAAAACTAATGAAAAATGTAACTACAAAAATATATAAAAAAATATATATATAAAAAAAAATGTTTTTTTTTAATGTTTCCAAATATTATTTTTTAGAATATCTTAGGCCCTCACAGATGGCCTAGAGGGCCCTGACGGCTCGCCACTGCTTAGTACATATCTGACATTAACGATTAAACACGTGTGCATTATTTATAAATGCAAACCGAGTCAAGCCGACTCCGGAGGTGGCGGTATGCACCTTAAAGTTGTTTGCAATCCGCCAAAAAACCGAGAGAAGAAGAAGAAGAAGACGAAGCCGACTCCGAGCTGTCCGACTTCAGGCGAGCTTTTTGAGACCTCCCCCGGCTGCGATCGGCAATTCTCGTCTACTTTCGAGGCGAGCCGCAACGCGTCTCAAACAAGCCTAATGTGTGGCGGGGGTGTTTGTGAAAACAACGGGGACAGAGCTGCTGTCAGACGAACAGCTGTGCGGCGTCATCACAAACGGACGTCGCTTCACGTGACGCTCCGGAGGAAAGGACGTCCCATTGCTCTTAAAACAAATTTCCCTGCTTCTCGTGGTTTCCTTGCGTCCCTCCATGCTTCCCTGGTGGGAGGGACTAGGCGCAGGGAAACGACGCAAGTGAGGGAAGCAAGGATTTAATTTAACCGACCTGAGCCCATGATCGAGAAGTGCTACCAAGCCCATCGAGAAGTGCTACCTGAGGCAGAGGTGGAGTTCTTAGCGCTGGAGGTGAGTAGTACTTTGAACGTATATATTTATTTTATTGTGCTCTTTCGTTCGATGTGTAAGGGGGTACATTTAGTGTCCCTCCTCAAAGACGGAGGCGAACGAACGAGACAAAAAGGGTGTTGCGTGTTGCTCCTGTGGGTCGCGGAGTTACTGCAGGGAGGGCGCGGGAAGAAATTGTAAACAAACACTGCTCGAAAATAAATCTACAAAATGGAGAAGTTTTTAACACGACCGTCAGTTAAAAGAAAAGTGGATGAGCCTACGACAAGCCTTGCAGCAACTAAGCCCAAATCAAGAAAGTATGATGAGTCATAGATCTCCCTTGGCTTCACATCTAACGTGGTATGTGGGGAGGAACGACCAGTGTGTGTCCTCTGTCTCAAAACCAGTAGCGAGTATGAAACCAAACAAGATGAAACGTCACTTGGAGACCAAGTTCTCAATTTCAAGAAATTTGAATTTAAAAATCTATTTTTCACTTTTGTTCATGTGTAATCCATAATAAAATATAAAATTATAGTTGGATCTTTGTATCTTCTTATTATTAGCAAAGAAAATGTAATGTTTTTACAACAATATACAATTAATCCTATCAATATAGATGGGAACCGGGTCGGGGGGTCTCGAAAATATTTCCAATACCCAAGGGGGTCCCGACTGAAAAATGTTGGGAACCACTGGATTAACGTATTCCGTGTGTTTTTTCTGACTCCATTGATTGATATAAGGAATTATTTTGTTAGAATTATAATGAAAGTCTAGCTATAAGTTGTCTAACCCCCCACACCCCGCCGAAGGAAAAAAAAATAAAAATTCTGCACAAACAGCAATTTCTTATTATAACAATGTAATGTAAGTGAAAGAGAAACTTACATTTCTCTATTTCATAAATCCTTCATTAGAACATTTGAATAACAGATGAAAATCAATCAATGCACACAATTCTGCTCAAAACAGTATAAGTTACACTATATACTTAAAAGTGGCAAAAAAAATATACAACCATATATAAAAAATGTAACAAGAGCAGAGATACAATAATATAAAATATTAAGAATAATATACAAATACAATATAGAATAAATATTATAAATAGCACACATGTAAAAACACACCAAAGAAAATCTACACTATTGCACGAAGAACAGAAAACACAAGCTAAAACTAAAACCTCACCTTTCTGGCCTTCCTTGATGCAAAATCATCAATAATGTCATCATACGAAATCTGCTCCCCTATTGAGTGATTGATACTGATGACGGCAATAATATTAAAAATACCACTGGGGAACCGTGGATGCTACTACTGTTGGGTTTAATTGAAACATGTCTACAGGGCCGGCTCTAGCCCTTTTGCTGCCCTAGGCGAGATTGAGTTAGGCGCCCCCCCAAAATTTGATGAACTCCATAGAGTGTAAAGGTGCTCATAAATTAAAGGATATTTAACATGAAATTAACTCTTAACTATGGAAATAAAAGTGCTTCTAAGGACACTGAAAAAATAAGCAAATTATGACTGAAAAGGGTCACCTCTAATGACTTGTATACAAAAATACTATAAAGGATACTCAAGAATATTTAACAAATTACAACTCAAAGAATGGATGAACTCCAGAAACTATACAAACAAAATTTTTCTTATAGTCACTCCAACACTTCAACAGGCAAATTATGACTTGAATGATACACTCTAATAAATTGCATATAAAAAATGCTTTATCTTCTTCCTTTTTCCGTTTTCGACACTGTGTACCAGAGGGTTTAGACCGCTTCATTTTGGGAATCTACCTTTGCCTCATCGGTTCTCTCAGCCCTCCCTTCCTCTGACTCGTTCCAACTCCTGCCTCCAAACTCTGCTGCAGAAACTCTCCTCTGTACTCTCTCATCCTCTCTGGACTCTCTCTGTCCTCTCACATCTCGGCAGACTCGTCAGTCCCCTCCTGCTCCCTGGCTAAATGACGCACTGCGTGCTAATAGAACCGTCCTTAGGGCAGCAGAGCGGAAACGGTGGAAATCCAAACACCGTGACGACCTCCTAACCTATCAGGCTCTCCTCTCCTCTTTCTCTGCTTCCATCTCTCAGACAAAAAGCACTTTCTTTCAAGATAAGATCCAATCTTCCTATTCCAATCCCAAAAAACTATTTTCCATCTTCTCCACCCTCCTGGACCCTCCCAAAGCCCCTCCCCCCTCCTCACTTCTGTCAAGCGACTTTGTTAACCACTTTGAAAAAAAGGTTGATGATATTCGCTCTTCTTTTTCTGACTCACCTTTACGCACCGCTGGGTCACCAGACCCTCCTTCCACCCACACACTAACCTCCTTTTCCCCTCTCTCTCCAAGTGAGGTTCTTACCCTCATTACCTCTGCCCGCCCTACCACCTGTCCTCTGGACCCTATCCCTTCAAACCTCCTTCAGACTATCGCTCCTGATATTCTACCGTTTCTCACCCATTTCATCAACACTTCTCTCACTTCTGGTCACTTTCCAAATAGTCTCAAGGAGGCAAGAGTAAACCCTCTCCTAAAGAAACCCACTCTCAACCCGTCTGATGTTATAAACTACAGGCCTGTCTCTCTCCTCCCGTTCCTGTATAAAACACTTGAACGCGCTGTCTTTAAACAACTCTCCTGTTATCTCCATCAGAACAACCTTCTGGATCCGCACCAGTCTGGTTTCAAAGCAGGTCACTCCACAGAAACTGCTCTCATTGCTGCCACTGAGGAACTGCACACTGCCAAAGCAGCATCCCTCTCCTCTGTCATCATCCTGTTGGACCTGTCTGCTGCATTCGACACGGTGAACCATCAGATCCTCCTTCGCACTCTCCAAGAACTTGGAATTTCAGGCTCTGCACTTTCCCTCCTCACCTCATACCTCAAAGACCGTACCTACAGGGTAACTTGGAGAGGGTCCAAGTCCGACCCTTGTCAATTAACTACAGGGGTCCCTCAGGGCTCTGTTCTTGGTCCCCTCCTCTTCTCCCTGTACACAAACTCGCTCGGATCAGTCATTAGCCCGCATGGTTTTTCATACCACTGCTACGCTGATGACACCCAATTAATTCTGTCCTTTCCCCGCTCAGAGACCCAGGTCGTCGCACGCATCTCTGCTTGTCTAGCTGACATCTCTCAGTGGATGTCTGCTCATCACCTCAAGCTCAACCTTGACAAGACTGAACTGCTTTTCCTTCCGGGAAAAGATTGTCCCACTCTTGACCTGACGATCAACATCGGCACCTCTGTTGTTTCCCCAACTCAGACTGCAAGGAATCTGGGTGTGACCCTAGATAACAAACTGTCCTTCACTGCAAACATCACTGCTACAACCCGTTGCTGCAGATACACGCTTTACAACATCAGGAAGATACGTCCCCAGCTGACCCAGAAAGCCACGCAGGTTCTGGTCCAGGCTCTCGTCACCTCACGCCTAGACTACTGCAACTCCCTCCTGGCTGGTCTACCTGCATGTGCCATCCGACCTCTGCAGCTCATCCAGAATGCAGCGGCTCGTCTGGTCTTCAACCTTCCTAAATTCTCCCACACCACTCCGCTCCTCCGCTCCCTTCACTGGCTTCCGGTAACTGCTAGAATCCACTTCAAGACAATGGTACTTGCGTACCATGCTGCGAATGGATCTGGCCCTTCCTACATCCAGGACATGGTTAAACTGTACACCCCAGCGCGTGCACTACACTCTGCATCAGCCAAACGACTCGCTGCACCCTCGCTGCGAGGGGGACCCAAGTTCCCATCAGCAAAAACACGTGGGTTTGCTATCCTGGCTCCAAAATGGTGGAATGAGCTCCCCGTTGACATCAGGACAGCAGAAAGCTTACACATCTTCCGGCGCAGACTGAAAACTCATCTCTTTCGACTCCACTTCGAGCGATAGAATTACGAACAATGAACTGCTAACAGAGCACTTATATACTAATAAAGGACTGGCTTATCTATAGCCAGTTGAGTAGCACTTGAAATGTTTGGCTCTATGAAACCTGATGTACTTATATGATTCTGCTTTCTTCAAGGTTGTGTCTTCCTGGTCGATTGTACTTATTGTAAGTCGCTTTGGATAAAAGCGTCAGCTAAATGCAATGTAATGTAATGTAAAGCTTGATCAAGGCAGCAGCTGAGCGCTTGCCTAACGTAACGCAATGCAACTAGAGCGTGCGCGCGCAAACTACCCCCCCCCCCCATTAGGTAATGATCGCCAATAATCATCAATTCAATCTAATAATCAGATTGACAAGTAAACGTGTGGCTGAGGGCAGGGCTCGCAATTAACGATGTCCCGGGGACCATAAAAATTCCTACTGGGACACAAATCTATTTTGTCTGGGACTATTTCGGGACAGTGAAAAAAATATTAAAAGTAAACTTCAAAATGGGTGTTATTTACAAAGTCATTGGGCTGTCAAATCATAGAATGCATTCTACGTCATCCACTCTGCTGCTGACTGCTGCTAGACTCGCGCCAATGCAACGGTCACAACAGTTAAAAAAAGAAGAAAGAAATGCTGAGGTGGTTGAATAAACAGCCCCCTGATGCAAGCCCCAATTCTGCCGACTCCCGAAACGAAAACATCCCAAGTCCTGGTCATGATGCATCGTCTTCCACTGTGGTAAGTTAGTTGTCTTAAGTGTCAATGTTAGCTAGCATTTGTGTAATGGTCTATTTGAAAGATTCGATGAGCAGGGTCATACTGGTTAAGGGTAGCTTGCATGTAAGCTTCAATGACCTGTAAGGACATTCACCACATGTTCCGTTACATAATTTTTATCTTAATCTTTTACCTGCATTAATTAATCCTTCTCAATGTATTTGGATATGAAATTAGGATTTCATTGTCAGGATTTTAGGAAGGAGGACCCAAATGTATGATCAGTGAAACAAGGCTTAAATCAATCCAGACTTTACTCAAACAGAAAAGACACTCATGCAGAAATACTGGTATAGACTTCAACAGTCTCTCCCACAGCTGATTCCAGAAGTAAGAATTTAATACAATTGTATATGAACAAGCGATTCTGAGACAAAACGGATCAGGTGAGAACACAAAATGGAGGGAACCAGGGAACAAACAGAGACAGGAAGCAAAGACCAAATAAGGAGAATGGCGGAGGCCAGCAGGGTGGCCAGTGTGTTCAAGTCCAAACCAAAATCATGACATGAATCCCTTTGATATTGCAAGGTTCCAGGGAGCAAATGAGTCGCCACCTGATGCGAAATGTAAGGCCACCGTAACACGCGTTGATTGATGCTTACTGCCAATTTGACCAACAGAATAAATTCACTATAAAAACAATAACATATCAGACATAGTATGCCTCATGCTGTTGTGCTAATTTTTACACAGGTGAACCTGGATACCTTTGACGCTGCTGTGTCATTTGTGAATGTAAATAACAACCACTGGCGGTTCGTGGTGAGTAGGCTACAACAACACAAAGATTTGCAAAGAACGTTAGCAGAGGATAATTGTGGATTTCGTAATGTGCTTCTGCTTTTTCCTTATGTTTTCCCAGTATCTTCATGTGCCTTCAAGGAGTTTATTTGTGATGGATCCTGCTGCTGCAGAACAAGATCGTCACCTCTCCACAACTGCTGTTCAATGCTACAAGTAAGAAAATAATGCAAAATATAACTTACCTGTCCGACTACCAGTGAAGCATCATTTCAATTGTGGGTGGAAATAAATTAACCAAAATACAACCGCAAACTGAAATAGATGTGATGTGTCACAGTTCAACATACTTTGCGATTCAGAAATAAACCTTGTCAAATGGTTCTAGATCTGTAAAGTCGTCAGAAATGAGCACAAACTTGGACATCATGACTCATGTTTCAACAGTATCTGGATGACACTGTCATAATATCTGCATACATGCCAGAGTTCTGAGACTACAGAAAATTAGACATTGGTGCATTGCATTGTGTCTTCCAGCCGCTACTTTCGGATGCGGCAAAACCTTTATGGCAAACAGGTGTGGGGCAGCCTCAAGTGGAAAGCCGCAACAATTCCACACACAGTTCAGCAGGACACAACAAGCTGCGGGGTATTTGTGATGCAGGTATTACAAGAAGATTCAGAACACCCCTAAGCACGCTTGACAAGTACTTGACTACACTCCAGTAACGCATATTATTTTGACAGATGGCTAAAGAGGCAATCCAGTCTTTCCCGGCGATTCCTTCATTCAATATGAAGAACTCGCCAAGGGATATGTGTCGTCTCCGGGAAGAGACGGCAGAGGAGCTATTGTCCACATCAGGTAAATACATAAAATTATTAGGGTTATCATTAAGAGCTATTGCTTAATTCTGCTAAATAAATGTTTTTAACTGACTGCTATGTAACTCAGAAGCTGCTGCATGCTGGTACTTGGTTATTGAGGTTCTCCCCTTCAGTAATGCAGTGTGGGAGTCAATTTTAAAGCACTACATAAATTAATGTTGTTGTTGTTCTTGTAGAGAAAGACTACTGTTCAATGTGCGGCCTGAAGGAGGTGCCAAGAGACAAAGACATTGAGGCAGTAGTAATTGACTGGGTAGGTGCCTGAAATCCAACAACACGAACATTTTAAATGCAGGAATGTGTATTGGAGATTAGAAAGAAATCAGAAAGCATTAGTCGTTGGAATAACCTGTTGTTAAAGGAACACTTTGTTAAAGGAGCTGAAGTAGTTACATAAAAAGATAGGATACATATGCACCTTCACAAAATTACACTATGCTGATATTGTGCAAAAATATATTATTGTTATTAAAACATATTCTGGACAAAAAATGACAAATCTGTGATTGTCATTTACATTATGCACAAAAAAATCATATCACCAATATGAAATGTTCAATTTGTTTTTCTTTGTAGACCCAGTGTGACTCATGTGGAAGGTGGTTCCATGACATGTGCCTAACAGCAACCCAGATGGTACATGTTCCAAAAGAACTGGCACAATGGCAATGTACCCTGTGCGATAACCAATACATCTATTTGATTTCCTGTTCATATGTAAATATTTCACATCGTTGTAAGTTGTATTTATTTAATTACTTAGTGTGTGTAAAAAGTACACATAAATCAAGTTTAGCCTGCCTACATTTTTTGTATACTAACTTGTATAATATATAGTTCACAGGTATTTTTTGATATCGGTAGGTGAAAAGGTCAAGCCGCATAATAGATTTATAGCATTTAACATTAAAAAATTGTATAAAATCAAAAGGTGGGTTTTTTGAAGAAAAAAAAGAAGCTTTGTGTTAAGTGTAGGGCAGTTAGCTGAGTTCATCAGATGTGTTTTGACATGGGTAGGTGAAAAGGTCAAGCCGCATAATAGATTTATAGCATTTTTTAACATTAAAAAAATAGTATAAAATCAAAAGGTGGGTTTTTTGACAAAAGAAGCTTTGTGTTATATAGGCAGGCCTTGTATTAACACATCGAAGTTGGTTTGACAAAAATGTGTCCATCGAAGCCAGTGTTAAATAGATTTTTAGAATGTGTCGAATATCCAACGTCCAATATAAAACCAAATTTACCACGGTTCCGTGATGCTACAGGGGCTCAGCTCATGAGGAGAACACTACTTGAACTCGGCCGTGTTTGTTGTGTTGGTTCCTGGTGGACTATTCTTCATGCAAATATAGGATTGATCTGCGGTTAAAACAGACCGTCCATGAATGCAGTTTCTTCGGTAAGTCAACCCTGCGTACTTTATGTTATGTTACTGGTGTTTTTATTAAGCTAACGTTAATGAATGTTTAGAGTTGGGTTAGCATTTGATCAATCGGCAGCTCCATCTGTGCTAACGATGCTATGCGTAGCATTCAAGTTAAACGTAATAGAGAAGTATAAAACATTAAGTGGGATGCTACTGCATACTAAAAGGCTTCTGTGTGCGAGGTTGGTAAAATAAGGTCATCCTTGTACGTTAGATAGTTAGTTTGCTAGTTAGGTTACTGTATGCATTGTTAAGGTTCATTTCAATTCACTATGCTCTACTATAGCATAAAATAGACTAGCTAAAGTCAATGTATTGTTGAAGAGAGGCTTAGTGTATATTAAATCAACCTCATAATAAAATGGGTGTATCTAAAAATATGAACGTCACATTTCAAGATGGTCCAGAAAAAACGCTCCCTTAGATATTGTAATATGGTTTGTTGAACTGGAGTTATTTATTGCAGCTAACCGCCTATCCGACGAACGACCCAAACATTGTTGTTTTTAATATTATTACTTTTAATTGTATTATCATCACACTTGAGAAACAGCCTTATCGTGGCTGTAGAACGGAACATGTAACTTAATGCCTGCATTTAAGGACGATGAAGAGCATAGTCAATGCTTTAGTGACAAATGATTTGTTCAAATATTAGATATGACGTTATCTGTGACTTCAGTGAACATTAAGCTTATCCATTGCATTTGTTAAATAGGTTTGTGTCTTACCCTTACGTGTGATACATATGAATATGGCATATGAAAACAAATTAATTTGACTGACTCATGAAAAACTCATCCAAAGTAACAGTAAAATAAAAAGGACCTACACAATAATACTCAATCAAACTGATACAGTATAAGGACTGTGATATCCAGCAATTTCTTAAGTATAACAATAAGATTATGACCTGTTTTTAAAAGAAGATAAAAAGTTGTTTGCATGTAAAGAAGTCTGTAACCCACGCATGTAACTTTACATCTGTTTGTTCAAAGTGTCCTTAAGGTGACCCAGACAGGCTGGACCAGAGGAGGAGAGACAGATCTGGACTCCTAACAGCAGAGAACTTCAGCACAGATTCCAAGGTACACCTTTTTCATACTTTACAAAGAATGCATAAAGTAATGACTCAAATACACTGATACACATGCCATTAAACATGACTAAATACTAGATCACCTACACATCAGTGATGTTGAGTGTACTTTCTTAGCAAAAGGTTACATTTACATTTTACCAAGCAACATCACTTTTTTGTTCAACTTTCACATTTCAATGTATTGAAGGCAAATATGATTGAACATAGTGAGAACTGCGACCCTTTGTCTCTGCATACTGACTGTACAACAACATGTTAAAAGTGATTATTTCAGTGAGACGACCGAACAGAGCAAGCTTCTACAGTTGCACTAAGTTTTGATAACAGTTAAATATTATTTTAATAATACATTTATTTCAATGTTGATGAATTTAGAACGGTTTATTCATAATCTGATTATCTTTGTAGCACACTGTTGGATTTAAAAAACACATTCAAATAAAAAAAAAATCATTATATTTATAGCCCCTGAACAAACAAACACACCTCTTTCTTAAATAACACACTTGCTCTGCAATAATGTGTTTTTTGATATTTCTGTTAGGAAAGGACATGCCTGAGAGACAGGACTGCTTCACCATGTTCTCTTTCTCTGAGGGTCCAGAAGAACATCCAAGAGGGAAAGGAAAAGCTGATGTTATGAGATTTAAGAGCAGTACAGGACATTCACTAAGAGATACTTAGATTGTAACACAAAGACCTGCACACTGACTAGTTTTGTAGTCCAACAGGAACTTCATTTTTGTGTTGTTTTGTGTTTTACGTTGCACCTCAGAGACAGTGTGATTACTGTCAGGCCTATAAAGTTTGGCACAAAAAAAAGTCAGCTGATCAAATGCATTTGCCTCACTTTATGAGCTTCACATCACTTGTGCCTTGTACTGCAGAGTTTGCAACGTCACAAACAAATGGTGCCAATCTTCAGTCAGATGTGAATGTGTAATTGAACATTTTCAATAAGAATAACGGACAAAAGGAGTGCAAATACAAATACAATTTATTGAAATGTGAACTAAAAGTTATCAAGCATGAACCATCACCATTTAAAAAAAAAACAAAAAAAAACGAAATAATATACATAAGTTACACTAAATGTTAATCTGTTAATTGACAGGCTAGGCCTGTGCAGGTGGTAACAGCTATGCCCAGCATGGGCTAAGTTCTGTAGGTGCAGCTGGTGCAGGTCCTCCTCCATCAGGCCTGGTCCTCCTCCCTCAGGCCTGGTCCTCCTCCCTCAGGCCTGGTCCTCCTCCCTCAGGCCTGGTCCTTCTCCATCAGGCCTGGTCCTTCTCCATCAGGCCTGGTCCTCCTCCCTCAGGCCTGGTCCTCCTCCCTCAGGCCTGGTCCTCCTCGCAGGGAAAGACCCTCAGCCCTCTCTGGCCAAAGCAACAGACAGGACGTTCATAAAGCTGAGGTCTCCCCCAAAGTCTCTAATCATCCTGTGAATATGAGAGGGGGACAAATAGTGTAATAGATGCTTTGGACAATAAGAAATATAAAGTTAACTGTTGCTCAGTTTTTTAGATTGACAGGGTTTAATAATACAAACAAAAGGAGAGGCACCGTAAAATAAAGATTGGTCTTTCAATAAATTGTGTTGATTTTGTCTTTTGAATTGTTTGTCTAAAGTCAAGTAGCTAGAACTGTTACTTATAGTTTGAATGATACAGTCTGGTTATAATGTTTGGAGGAGGCATCACAGGTAAGAGCACCATTTGTTGTGTTCCATCCACAACAAATTGATGTGTGTGTATTTATTGATCTACTATTTCTTGAATCATTACGGTCAGTCCAAAACAAGAGATTTTGTTTTAGTAACATGTTTTTAAAACATCTCTTTTCCACTACACTATCTTGAATATTTTAGTTTTTACATCACTACATTTATCTAACAGCTTTAACATTGTAAAGGTGTCACTTCGGACTCTGGGTAATTATGACAGCATGTCCTACTATTTTGAGAGTTTGAACAAACCAGACCTTCATCTATTGTGTCTACTTTAAATACTTTAACAACACTTTCCTAATTATACTAGCATACTTTTACTAAAGTAACATTAACATGTTTAAATGCAGGGCTTTTGTAAGAGAGTATTTGTATAGTGTCGCATGGTCTACTTGACTTATCTAACCGAAGTGATCGTTACGTTACTTTGCAAACCGTCACCCCCCCCCCACACACACACACACACACAAAAGGACACGGTAACATTGTGATAAACTTCAATTAATGATAACTACGGAGCTTGCTAACAGCAAGGCACAAGGCTACTTCACTCATTTAGCTAGCTAATGTAAGATACAAATGCTGTCGAGCCCTCACTGCTTGTAAAATAAGCATAAATAATTGTTTTAACTTGAATTGTTACATTTTTATTTCACATTGGTAAATTCGGAGCAAAAAAAATCCAGATACATGATTTTCAAAGTAATTATTTTCAATGCTATAAATTCGGTGTCTAATAAAATTCAAATACTTCTGTTTCTTGTTTGCTTCCATAGACACTCTACTTCTTCTTTGAATTATCTAAGTTTAGAGCAGTCAAATTCTCATTGAATTACATTGGGAAAGAGACTTCTGTAAATCTTCTAATGTTTTTTTAAGGTAAATCAACTTTCCAGTATGAACACTTGAATAGCCATTATTTAAATCCTAAAAGCCGAAAAGCGGCTGGGAGGCGGGGGTTAAGGACAACTAGTGCGGGGAGGACTAAACCATTTTTTCTCCTTTTGAGGGGTGAGAGGGGCCTCACACAGCTTTCATCATCTGTTGTTGGATACAGAATTCAGTAATTCAACCGATTTTATTGAGCTAGTTTCATTTGAGTAATGACACTATCCAGGCTTACTAAAAAAAAGTGCAAACAAACTTTGAATTCCATGTCTTTCAAGGGCCCTCCCCCCATCTGGGCCCTGGGTAGTCAGTCCCACTTGTCCCCCCACTACGACCCCCCTGCCCCCTCCAAAATGATAGCTGTTGATGACGCCATGTCTCTGCTATGCAGCACAACCCCTGTGACAGTTGCATGTGGACAACTCACGCAAATGTTACGTAAACCTAATAAACCTATATTTAAAATTGTTAAAAGTTAGACTTATCTAATTTACCAATCTTATCTAACTAGCTAAACTAGTTATAAATATGTGTATTATTTACTGTCGTTTCGGGTCACTCATTCACTGGATCAGCGAGCTGCATGAGACACAGACAGGCTGTCAGGAGAGGGAGAGAGGAAAAGAGAGGCTCCGTTTATTATTCCCTTATTATTATCCAAAGTTACTGTAAACTTCTGAATAATGTAACTAGAGTCTAGTCTGTCAAAGGGAGAATCTAGTAATGTTTTCACGCAATGTTAGTAACTGTGATTACTGAATTTATAACAGCAACGTGTTTCATTATTCCGTTACCGAAAAATGTAATGTGATTACAGCAACGCGTAACTTTGTAACTTTGTAATGCGTTACACCCAACACTGGACCTTTCTGATAGGGCCGTGGGTGTAAATCCAGCCAACATTTCAGATATTACGTCATATCAGACGCAAATCTGGATCAGCTCTGTTGTACCCCTGTTTTTAGAGATGTGGGTATGGACGAAAAGAGAGAGGGTTTTATTTTCTAAAACGTGTGAGTTCCCTGACACACCGGGGACACATACATATGATTAAAAGACATAAAAAAGTGCATTTTGCATGATAGGAAACCTTTAAAGTGTTCTCCAAGCTGGTAAAGGTGCAGCTAGTCTGAATGACTTTGTATACTGCAGGGTAGCTTGTGGATTTACTCCAGGTGGAACTAAAGTCTGATTCAACACTTGATTATATTTCACATCATTCATCCAGATCTGTAAAGTAACTAAAGGTATAAATACATGTAGTGGAGTAGAAGTACACCATGTACCTCTGAACTGTAATGGCGTAGAAGTACACAGTAGCATAACATAGAAATACTCAAGTAAAGTACAAGTATCTCAACATTGTACTTCAGTACAGTACTTGAATAAGTATACTTAGTTACTTCCCACATCTGATATGACTTCAAGTCATGTGATCATTTCTTAGTATTTGATCCTCCAACCTGGCCTCAGGAAATGCACAGCTTTGGCAACACGTTTTGGAGAAAGCAAATGGGAGGCTTAAACAGGGAGCTGCATCTGTAGCATCTTCATCATCTAGCATGCAAGAAGAGGAACTAGAGGACAGTGAAGGAGACACTGAGGAGGACTGCACTTATTAACGCCACGCTTCGTGTGGTGTGAGTACCAAACGCCGTCTCCTGGTACTCATCTGAGTAACTCACTAAAAAGGTTACGTGTACCCCTGCCTATAATATATTGTTGAAATATAGCATAATAGGTGAGTTTTAAAGCACAATTGCAATTGAAAGCAAGTTGAGCTGTCATTTGTGGAGCAAGCATCAAGTGTCCGTTAGTATTAAATTAGTGTTGAGAGAAGAATCTCAGAGACAGAAAACCTGGACCAATAATGAACAGCAGAGTGGAACAATACATGTATGCTTGGTATGCAAAATGCATCTTTAAAAGCAATATACCATCACAACCAGGAATTATTGGAAGCACTGACATGATCATTTCAAAGGAAATTTATTATTTTTACAAAGTCATCAATTTCCAGAGACATGCGTTATAGCTCAACCATTTAAAAAGAAAAAAGGACCTGCAGTCCATGATGCTGAGTCAGAGGAAACCCCTCGTACATCCTTCAAACCTTTTGCTTTATGTCAGGTGTTTGCCTTCCGGATTCACTGAGATTACATTCTTCTTTTAACCTTTGACATTTAATGGTATACCCTAAGGTTTAAATTAAACTTTTTCCAAATAATTCATGAACTGGCACCCTTTCTAAGACAGGGCAACATTTGGAGTTTTCCCCACAGAAACGCTGTATAAAGCAGCTGTGATTCCTGTTGGTGTGTTTCTGTTGCTGTGCGGGTTCAAACAGTTACACAGCAGAACAACCAAACACTGACTTCCAATGTGAATCTGACTCACTGACTGCTGTGGCCCAGGCACATCCACATTCATGACAGCATTCACACCAAATTCTGTTTTAAATGGAACAACTGGGTTCAACTTTTCTGGACTTCTTTAAACAAATGCTGCCTTGGCCTCTGCTTCAGCTAGCTGCACTGCTAGCCTCTGGTAACACTTTGCACCCTTCTGACATGACCAGGAGCAATCTTTGAGACTGAATAGAACCATTGAAGAATTTTTTACTTGTGGTTTTTTTTGTATGCCTTTTTTGTCAATCATTTATAATGGTTTTTGTTGAGGGGCGACATGCTCCAAACCAAAGTGTGACAATAACACAAAGGCTGTCAGATGATCACACAGGACAATGCAACAGTTTATCCAAACTACTTTATCTGGAGGTCAGACTGATGCAGGTGTTCCCAGTCATGATGGAGGAAACAGCCAGGCTGTGTTCAACCTGTCAGTCTTACTGTCCGCCTGCCAAAAACCTGTCAGTTTCCAAGCTGCCAATCATGTGACTGTGAGGTCACCAGAGGTGGGAAGTAACTAAGTACATTTACTCATACTGTTCTTAAGTACAATTTTGAGATACTTGTACTTTACTATTTTCATGTTATGCTACTGTGTACTTCTACTCCACTACAGTTCAGAGGTACATGGTGTACTTGTACTCCACTACATGTATTTAATCCCTTTAGTTACTTCACAGATGTGGATGAATGATGTGAAATCTAATCAAGTGTTAAATCAGACTTTAGTTCCACCTGGAGTAAATCCACAAGCTACCCTGCAGTATACAAAGTCATTCAGACTAGCTGCACCTTCACCAGCTTTGAGAACACTTTGATGATCAATCATTATAAAACATATCATATATATTATTCTGAAATGGACCAATCTGCAGAATAAGTACTTTTGATGCTAATACCTTTGTGCTTTTACTTGAGTAAGATTTTGAATGCAGGACTTTTCCTTGTAAAACAGAGTATTCCTACACTCTGGTACATCTACTTTTACTCAGGTAAAAGATCTGAGTACTTCTCCCACCTCTGGAGGTCACTGTGTTAGCACATCTCACCATTAGCAGTACTGATGACGGTGACCAAGCAGAACCTTCTGTGTTACCTTTAAAGAAAAGAACCCTTTGTTAGTGCTGATTTGATGTCATAGAGAAACTGCCAGGGGTTTGTACAGTTCTTGGTTGTTCAATATTATTGGTGGTTTAAGATGCTTTCTTTTAATTCACTCTTCAATGAAACATTCAGAAATAGACCAGTGTATGCAATCACATTTAGCCTGTCACATTTATGTGATTTATGTCAAGCTTTTTTTCCTTCATTATCTCTAAATATATACAAAAAATGATATTAAGTTAATAATTGATTTATGACATAAGGGACTTAAAAGTCAACTTCATTGCTTTTAAAACAAAAGCTGATCCCTTGGAGAAGGCCCACAGGAAGAATACTAAAGAAGCTTTAGCAGGAATGATGTCATTGAAATGCAAAATGTATCTGGTCAGTGTTCCCTCTTAGTTCTTCTTCCATTCATGTAACCATCATCTTACACACACAATCATTCCTGCCAATAGAAACACACAAACACACGCACAGTACAAATCTGGTGATCGGGAACTGTTCTGTTGCATTTCAGAGTTGATTAGCTGTCATTATAATACACACTAACAATACAGAGGTCACTGTACATTTACAAAAGACAATCTGCCTGAGGCAACTCAAAAAGCTTAGTCTCAGAAAGGAAAATAGACAGACTCAATGTTTTTACTTCATTCAACAAAATCCCACAGAAATCCGGAGTAGGGGTCACTCAGATCATCAGTCTACCCCCCCGCGCCGTCATGGTCCTGGTCCCAGACGGGCCAGGTCTGATGGGGAGAGCAACGAGTCTCCTGATGTCTCCGGTGTACACAGTGTTCTGCCCCCTCCTGATTGTAGTGCAGACAGAGGAGACACGTTTGTCTACTCTTTGTTCCATTGGTGTGACATTTTTGTCATGGAGTAAGGCCATAATTCAGAAAAGATAAAAGGAAGATAAGCGTTTCTCTGCAGCATGCTGTTGTTGGGGCTGTAAGATATGCCACGGCAGAGAACAAGGGGCACCTCAAACCCCTAGTACAATGTTCCCTCAATCTTAAGGACAATGTCATGTTTTCAGACATTCACTGACAAAGGACATTCTCTGTGCCCTGTCCTCCCCTTCCATTTCTACCCATCTTACAGTTCATTTCAGAAAGAAACAGGAAAAAAGCACATTTATCCATTTTTAGATTTGTACTCAAATAAAGCAGATGTCTCTTCTACTGCACCCTCTAACTTCAGTCCTGTGTGAAGTGATGAAGATGTATGCTTAATGAGGCTTTGGCCCCACTGTGCCATCAAACAAAACCAGGCGGATGTTGATTCAGATGCATCTTCTGGTCTTATGAGCTAATAAAACATGTTGTGCTGTATGTTGGCTGTGTGGTTTTTAGTGTTACCAAAGAACCACATGTCAAAGGTCACTTTAGTTGACCTGCGTTCTTTCTAGTGGTGTTTTACCTCAGGTCCGTGGATCTCTGTCCTCACGTGTGTAATCAAAGTTTCTATTGTTTGGTGTTTTACTTAATTTGTATAAAGCAACTATAAATTCAGACTTCATTTCATAATGTTGATTCTAAAAAGTAAGTGTATGACATTTATAGGATTCAGAATTTGGATTGAGTGCCTTCCCATAATCAGTCCTAGCTGGATGTGCAGCACCCATTGTTGGCTGCTCTGAATGGGTGAAGCAGCAAAACCAATGTGTGTGATAGAGCCTGCTGTAATGCCAAAAGATGAATATTGGCTAGACTATATGTGAACAGGGAGAGTCCATATAGTGTTTAGGGCCCCCACCCCTTTCTTGCTGTTGCCTAGAGCTCCTGTCTCTGATATCTACTGTATTTTAAACAGAACATGATGAGAGCTATGCAGGGACCAGAGCCTAGCTACAGCTCAGGACTTCATTGAGCTGCTCTCAGGTGTGACAGGTGTAAAGGATGTGTCCTCAAGGGGTATCATAAAGAAATCAGGCTCACCTGTCAGTGTATTCCTGCTGTCTGTCATCTCTCCTCCTCCCAGTGCAGCTCCTTTTTCTCTGACTGATAATAATAACAATAATAATTGTTCCTGAATCTTTTGCATTTAGTTCAGTGTTTTGGAACTTCACACGTTAATTTGATGGGCTTAGAAAACTGTCTACACACAGTCTATCAGCATACATAATATGTTGCAGGACCAGCATGGTCATGAAGACATGGCCGCACTCTTCTGATATTAGTACTGAGTGGCGAATAACCGCTTAAGCACTCCTTCAGAGGAGAAGTGACAGAGACAAACAAGAAAAAAAGCTTTGCCATGTACATGAACACAAAGTTATTATGAAATATTATGAATTAAAAATGAATTTCAATTCAATGGTCCACAATACAGACATTTACATACATTCACAGGTGAATCCCATGCTTCAGAAACAAGCTGTTCTGATAAACTAGGCATATTAAGACATCAGAGCCGAGGGACTGCTGCTGGACACCAGCGCTCTCAGCATGGCCCTGTCTACCGGACACCAAAGGTACTGTGTTGTTTATAACAAAAATCTGCTCTGGGCTAAGAGAAGCCTTTTATGCAGCTGGGCGCGGTGCTAACACTTTAACAAGCTGCTGTTAATGTTTGCAGATGATCACTTTCTCTCTCTTGACTCAAAGTCATGCACAGATCTAAATAATAATAATGTGTATCAGAAGGAAGATTTGTCAGTCACCTTAGTTTGTGTTTGTTAATTCAATTAGTGACACCTTGTTAAGTCATAGCATGGATAACTTCTGTCTTAATCAGTAAGGAAGTAAACACATCATTTTGGTCTTAGAGCTGGCGTTCCTGTCACTCATGTGTTTGCCTCAGTTTCCTGTTCAGTAAAGAGCTTTCATAGAAGTATTAATAATTCATTACAATGGTGAGATCAGGTTAACCCATCTCTCCGCCCTCTGACTCCGTGAGGCTGCCTCTGCGGACTCCAGGAATGCAGTGATCCCCCTACTTTGAAATTATTTTATTTTCCTTAAATGACTATTTTCTGGCCAGAATGTGACATAATGTTGCTGATATGAACTGTTCCTCTTCACTGTCACTATACAAAAGGCTTTGCTTACTAATCCAGCACGTAAGTGACATTTTAATTGAAGTACAAACATTTATTCTTTATTACCGTAGGAATCTTCCTATCCTTTGAATCAACCCTAGATGTTTCTAATTTGCTATTCTTTTTGAAGCAGCTTGAGTAATTTGTTGGGTGTTTGTCTGGCTTGATTTCCATAATGACTGCATTATCACTTGCATGTTTTCTTATTAAAGTACTGTGTTTCTTATTATCAAAAGTCAAAGTCTGACTCCATGTATGAGGTGGTTTTGAGAGAAAAAAGGGTTGGACGAATGAAATACATGCTAACCATTCCAGTGTTATCATCACACTTACTAGTTTGCAACCACTGCTTAAAAATAGCTTCTATTGTATTGAAATGCGGCAACAGTTCAAGCAAACACTCAACACTGTTGGCTGCCCCGTGTTTCCTCTCTGTTTAGATCATCCTCTCTGATCACATGACACAATAAGGCTCTCGTGGCAAATGAGGTTTAGTCCTGCAGCAGGCTGGTAGGTGGGAAAGGAGCCCTTTCTTCAAGTCTTTGTTGAGGAAGAAACAGACAATAGGGTTGACCCCGGCTTGGGCGAAACTCATCCACACTGTGGTGGAGAGGTACCGGTGTGGTATTGTACAGGCCTTCACAAACACCCGCCAATAGCAAGCCACTATGTATGGAGACCAGAGCACCAGGAACAGCAGGGTGATCACATAGAACATCCTGCCAAGTTGCTTCTCCACTTTGAATTCATCCATGCCCAGCAGGCGCCGGTTCTGGTTGTGCAAGTTCTGTCGGATACCCAGCAGGGTCGGCGGCATCGGCCCCCTCCCAAAGCCTGCAATCCAGTTGGCTGCGGCTTGGCCAGTAGCCCCCGGCCCATGGAAGGTCCAGTTCTGACTGATGGCCGGCACCATCTGGACCGGCTTCATCTTGCGGTGCTTATATTCAAAGAGGAGCAACTTCATGTAGACAACATGTGTGGCTAGAATGAGCACAGCCAGCATTAGCATGAAACCTAGTGTATCGTTAGCCTTAAAGTAGCGATGCTCAAATATGCACTGGTCCTCCTCGCGAATAAATTTGTATGTGCCCACATCAAAAACTGGTGGGAACGCCATTGCCACGGACAGTGTCCACACCATGCACACCACTGCCACACAAGTCCAGAATGTCATGCGTTTCGAGTAAAAGCGGTGGTGTGCAATGGCCATGTAGCGTGTTACACTGATGCAGAACAGCATGAAGGCGGCATGGAAGCAGAAGAGCACCGCCATGAAGGCCACCACCTTGCAGCTCAGCACGCTGTAGGTCCAGGCCGAGCCGTTCTTTATAGACACCAGCACAAAGGGGAAGCAGATGGCAGAGCGAATGGTGTCTGCCAGGCACAGGTCCAGCAGGAAGTAGTAAGGTGCTTTGTGCAGGGCCCGGTCCCGCAGGACGAGCAGAGACACCACCAGGTTGCCCAACAGGCTGATGCAGATGATCAGCCCGAGCAGCACCAGTTTAATATAGGTAGATACAGCCGAGGAGGGGCTTTCTGCTACCATGCCTCCTGCGGTAGCCACCACTGCTATTGGCCCAGCAGGCCCTTCACTGCTCTCGTTCCCATTCGCCATCGCGATTGCCCCTCCACCCATACCAGCTTTTCTACACACACCAAAGCCGCCGCTCCCACACGGCCTCCTCCTTCTACTAATGGTTCCTGCGTCCTCGTGGTTGCTCTTTTTCCGCGGTTCACAAGGAACACCTCAATCCACATTGCCCCATTTCAAGCAGGATCCCTTTGACGGTGTATGTTATCCTCTCACCTCCTGATCCACTCCAGGCGCCTGAAAACAAAAGGACAGACAAAGAATTAGGAGTTTGGATGAATCTCTTTTACATTTGTCTGTGGAGAGTCATCTATGTAGTACCACAGAATCACTTTTTATAATTTTTTAAGTCAAAGAAAGGTTGTTGTTTATGTAAATGACTTCTTATGCTATAATGAGGCAAATCATTACAATTTAAATAACATCATTTTTGGTGCCTCGGGGTGTTTTCAAAACTCTTAAAGTTTGCGGTTAAAACTATCTATCAAACTTTGATGTGGACCAGCCGCCATATCAGGAGGATCATTTTTGATGTCAACCAGACGGATTGGGAAGATGCTGAGAGCCAGCAGGAGGCCGAGGGGAAATGTAATCTGGTGGTGAAACAGAACTGGACCATCCTCTCCAGGACCTCGTTGAACAGACTGAAGGCCAACACCAACCGATAAACTGGTCTCAAACTCAATGCAGTTTGTTTTTAGTGTCAATCCAATGCAGACAATCCACATTTAAGTGAGCACATGGTATTGCAGAGCAACCTGCTAAGTATGACGCATGCATACTAATGCATAATGCAAGTTAGTGGGTGTAAGGAGTTTTCATGATAAATCTGAAAGAAATACAGGGTTATTTTAAGTATATTAGTTTATTTAAGAGCAAGTTGATCAAGTGAAATATTGCAACCCCACGAGAAGACACTTCAGTGACATTTGTGTGTTTGTCACTTTTCAAGAGAGCTGTAACCCAGTTTCAGTCTTTTAATGTGCATAATGAGTTACTGTGTACCATGTGACTCCAGAGAGATAAATAATGATAACAGATTCAGTGAAATAGGACCTGCTGTAAGGCCAGTCAGTCCTCATACTTATTTTACAAAAATGTAATAATCCCATAATTAGGACAGATTAAGACACTGAAGAACCGTTAGGAGTAAACTCTGAAACATGCTCAGTGGTATCCTTAGAATATATTGGGAGATCATTTATATGTTTCCAGTCAAATATGGCCTGTTGAGGTTTTTTTGCTTGTGAGACAATGTGTGCTCATATTTATTTATTTGTATATATATAAATAAATATATATTTATATAGAGAGAGAGAGAGAGAGAGAGCTAGCTCTGTTTTCCAGCCTGAGTCTATTTAATGTATTGTTTTGGTTGTGTGTGATTTAATACATTTTTTACATTTTAATTTATTTGTTTATTTATTATATATCATTTATATATTTGAATATTATTTCACATTTCATTTGCAATGTTGAATGTTCAATAACAAATGTCTGTTTGAAAGGATGTACTTGAATTAGTATGATACATTATCATTATGTCAGTGGTCTAAGGGTGTCACAACGGTGCCGACAATATTATCATTCTCGCAATCATTTCCAGAAAAATGTATCGTCCAACAAAATGAATTATCGTGACAGGCCTAGTGCCGGTGTGTCCATGGTTTTGAGTCTGTGTGGCATTGTTTGGGATGACCTAATTCAAATAGCATCCACCCAGTAAAGAAATCCCCACGACACCACTGCTCACACGCTGCTGTGCCTGCAGATCACCCCATTCACAAATAAAAGGAGACGAAAGCAAATAAAGGGGGATGTCAGTTTTGCCGTTTCAAGATAGAAGCCTCTGAAAATGTTTCTATGAATTATTTATGTATCTATTTGGTTATCTGTCAGCACAGTCCAAGAACAGTCTAATATCAGCTGTTTGTGAACATGAGGAGAGCCTTTGACAACATTGTATTACAAATAAGCAAAAAGGAAAAGCCTTAATGTGGCATCCTTGTAGCCTAGATGTGCTGATAGCTTAGTTTATCCTGAAAAGAAAGATGTATAACTTGATTATGCCTTTCAGGGTTGAGGTTATACATGCATTATTACGCAAGAATACAAGGCAAACCAAACATATAAAAAAGGGCTTAAAGGAGAGTGAAAACAGGAAATGATGAATGTAAATCAGAGGGTGATAACAAAAGAGATGTAGGGATGACATGTGGTTAATTCATTTGACTTTCATATACTGTTTTTATCAGGTTCTGTTTGAGTTGCAGTGCTCACAGCTCCACAGGCTGGGGGTCTGGGGGGGCTGAGTCTGAAGGAGGGGCTTTGCAGAGCTGAGAGTTGGTTGGCGGCGGAGGGCAGAGTCACTGTCAGGAACTGGGTAGCAACAGCAGCCCCATACCTCTGGCTCAATGTCGGTGGGAGGAGGCGACAGAGCCCAGTGGAGGAGACGGAGACAGAGCTGGTCTCTGACAGAGGGGCCCAGCATCAGGCCCCTCACATGTAGGAGTGGGGGGCCAGTGACTGCTGCAGTCCAGCATTTAGGAGCCAGGCTGCTCTGTGTATAACAGGGGAGGTGGGGGGAGCTGGGTTCTCTGGGCCACATTACACCAAATGATATGAAATCACTTGCTTGTCCCAGTGCTGAGCGAGCCAGTGAAAAGCCTGTATTATTTATCATCAACATAGCAGTGTCACACTGACCACTGCATGCTGCTGTGAGACATGCATCAAACATTAGCTTAGCTCTGCATAATGCCCCCCCTCATTAGATGACAGCCCTGTAGAGGCTGGCAGACAAAGGCTGTGTCCCAGAGAGTCCCAGTCTGGGCCTGCAGAGACACACTCAGGCTAATGGCTGCAGAGCAGGCAGCAGAACTGGGATCTGTAGGCAGCACAAAATGGTGTTCATGTTGTGGTCCTTACCTGCTGGGCCGCTGGTCCTCCACTCTGTGGCGGGCAGGCCGTGATGCAGTCCACGATGCAGTCCACATGAACCGTTAGGCTGCTCCACACATCATACACAGAGGTAAATCACCTGCTGAGCTGACAGCTGTGTCAACGGTCCAGATCTTCCAAAAGGGTGTTAAGGGAAGCCTGTTGAGGACTCCCTTTATAAATCAAAGTGCTTAAAGAACACAAAGCTGTTTCCTCTTTTTTCTCGTGCATGTCATGTCTCCGTTTTTCCACAGCTCGTGCCGGTCGACGGTAAATCCACAGTGAGAGGCAGCACAGGGTGGTGATCCAGTGAGGGCTGCTCCTTTAGCCAGTATAATTAACATTAATGAATACAAATACTGCAGGTGGTAGGTTCCTATTGTGGCATGAGTAAGCTGATGTTCTGTTGGAGCTGCCGGCAGCAGACGCCCTGTGGAGCCTCTGCTGCTCCCGGTGTCCGAGAGCCTGTCGATCCCTGCCGCAGGTCCCTCGCATAAATCGGGTCCGAACCCTCAGTCTGCTGTTCAGGAAATCCGTCAGTATGCAGTAACAACTCGATGCCTCAGAACAGATTCTGTTCGCTAGCTAACGTATTGAGTAGAGAAAGCCCGGAGCGGGCAGGGCTGCGGGATGACACCGAGGCCGGTCCTCATTCTGTCCCGCAGCCCGTCAGCGGCCAGCGGGGAGACACTGTGCGGAGAGCCGGGGGACGCCTGCTGCTCGGTGTCACTGCAGCTCAATGTGCCGCTTTGTACCGGAGCAGAGAGGGAGCGATGGGCCGGGAATAAGAGCAGCATCCAACCGCCAGGAAAGGGAACTGCTGGTATCGGGAATGATTTTAATCCCGTCTGAATGCTCAATGGTCAGGGGCGGCCCCACGCTTTTTGGGTATGTGGGCGGACTCTCACCACCAGAGCCCAAAACCTGATTTAGGAAACATCATGCATACTTTAAACTTCAAACAAAAATTAATCCTTTTAAAAGTGGGTTTTCTTGAACCATAAATATAAATATAATTCAACTGAAAATCCAATATTAAAAATGGAGTAGGCCTATCTCTCAATCCTATTGAGAGTCAAAAGTTCCAGACATCTGTTTCATGATGATGATGATGATGATGATGATGATGATGACGATGATGATGATGATGATGATGATGATGATGATGATGATGATGATGATGATGATGATGATGATGATGATGATGATGATGATGATAGTGAGCGTTGTGTTGACTAATGAGGCCGCTGCAGTGCACTGGTCCATGTGTTCTGATGGCCTGCAGGCTGACTGGTCTGGGGTCAGCAGAGGTCACAGGAACATGCGGCCTCGGTGAGGACACGAAGAGCTTCACAGTGCGGCCTGGATCACTGCCCTCCTCTCCGCAGGTCAGTGTGTTTGTGTGCTGCCTGAACAGATGTGTGCTCTGCTGGAAGCTGTTCACTGTAAAACCTCTACCTCACTAACCATGGAGCTAATGTGTCCTGCACATCACTTACATCACTGGTTGGAGCACACGTAATGGGAAAGAAACCTTTTGGGAAGATTAAATACAATTATGTGTTTTCGATTAATTCAGATGAGCAATATTCGAATCATTCATTGCCATGGACCATAACAAGGGATTGAATGAACACTAAAACATGAGATCTCTGTGAAACCAACTAATCAGATGGTTTTAAAACATCTTTACAGAGACCTCAACCATAATATCCTGGGACAAGATATTGTACTTGAAATGGGGGTGACCTGATCTCTAACTAATCCATACAACTCCCACTCCAGCTCAGGAGGTCTGTCCCTCCAGGGGTCAGAAAGCCTTCCCTTTCTCAGACAGAAACAGGAAATGCCGTACATTTTCTTAACAACGGTTTTAAATCAGCATCTCTCGTACAAAAAATAAATCATGATAACCAAAATAAAATGACGTTTCTCTTTTGTAAACTTATTTTTGTTTTAAAATCGGATGTTTATAAGCTACTTGGTTTTTTGCAACACACTGTAAATATACAAAACTTTATAACAAAATGCACCCTTTCTAGACTAAAGACAGACAAAATGATCCTGAGTAAAAAATAATATCTGAGATAAAATGAAGTTGTTAATGTCAGAATGACGATATTTATTGTTTATCTTGTTAGGAGCAGTTTGCCAGTAAATGTTTGCAGGAACTGTTTGTAACAGTGTGTTTCATGACGGACAGAAACAGCGTTGGGTTGTTCAGGTAGAGCAGCAGGTGAAGTCCGGACCGGTGCAGACTCTCTGTTGGAGGACTTGATTACTCACTCCCCACTTGTTGGATTGGAACAGCACTTAACGTGGCGTACCCTCCTTGCAAACAGGGGGAAGTGTGTAGGGGTAGGGTGTAGGGGGCGGTTTGGAACTGGGCCTGAGTCTCACTGGGAACACTTTGCCTTGTGAGACTCGACCAAGAGCTACTGAACCGGACTACACATACCCATAGGGTCACAGGAGCAGGACCTCTTCTGAATCTGTAACCTGAACACAGACGCAGCCCCCCCACACGACTACCATCCTGCGACTCCTGTGTTCTGTGGTCTATGAATATTTTTTAGGGATGCTCCGATCGATCGGCCGCCGATCGATATCGGCCGATACTCACTCTCTGCCGATCGATCGGTGCTCTCTAAAAATGCCGATCGTGAGAGTCGATCGCATGACGTAAAATGATAACGTAAAATACATGACACTTTTCTCTCTGCGCGGCAAAACAAGCTCGCCAAAATGGCTTCACCAGTCTGGCAGTATTTTAAGGTGTAGCGGTATGCAACGTGTGTGAAGCAGAAATCCTGCAGCTCCACCCGCTGTGACAGACGGGCGGACGGGGGAGCAAAACACACATTAAGAGTTAGACCTAACACACTTAGCTATTTTATCTACCTCTGGAAGAAGCTAAACTAGTTATAAATATATTTATTCTTCACTGGCGGGTCACTCATTACTGGATCAGTGAGCTGCATGCAGGGCCGGCCTAGACTTTTGGGGGCCCTAAGCGAGCTTTGGCTTGGGGGCCCCGCCGCGCGTTCTCACTACACACAACAAGGAACCAACTTTTGTCTTATGATGTTAGCATAAGCACACATATTGTATAAATAACCATGTAAAAACCGTGGACCTCATCTCCTCTAGGGGGGTCATGCTCCCCCGGGAAGATTTTTTTGAGAGCAAAATGAAGAGATCTATGGATACATCTCTCAACACCCATATGAAACAGAACTGTAAACAGATTTTTCTTTATGGATATTTTACAAATCACTCCCCTTTTAAACTGTATTCTTGTTTTGTCATATAGTATTTCATAACTGTTTTTCATGTATTCTCTCTGGCTGTCCATCTCATAATGTTCACATAGAAACTAGCTGTCAATAGAAATATCATTCAGAAGAATTATCATTTCTTGCAAAAATCTGTCACAAAAAGAGGTTGCACATTTAAATTCAGGTGTTGTTATTTATTTTTATTTTACCTTTATTTAACCAGGATAGGTCTCATTGAGATTAAAAATCTCTTTTTCAAGAGAGTCCTGGACCAAGAATGGTAACAGCACAGTTTCAGACAGTTTTACAGTTATGGCAACGTCAGTGGCCAAACAGCCACATTTACTGCTGCAAATACGTTCAAACATGCTGTTGACACGCAGTGGCAACTATACCACCATTTCAGCTGACTTTTTCTCAGAAATGCTGTCACATAACATCCATATATTTCAGTGCTAGGTTGATGCTTAGCTAAGCTAACTATGAAACACTTTAACTGACAGGACTCATGATCAACTGTGTACTGTAAGGTAGCTTCTAGCTTCATGTCGAACAGTAAGTCAACATTTCCCAGAGAGCTTTCTTTGAAATAATCAGGTAACGCTAAAAAACATTACATTTAGATTGTATGACAAAGTGTTTATTTAATATATCTGGCTAGCTATAGCTACTTGCTAACGGTTTAGCTTACCCCTTTCAAAGTAACGTCAACGTAACTGTAATTTATGCTTTGCTTACATGTTCCCATAACTTGGAAGTTTACTGACATTTACATACCTTATTTACCTGGCTCAAGTGGTGACTCGGGTTGTTGTGTGAGCCACCACTTGAGAATTGTCGTCTTGTTTAAGAAAAACATTTCTTATGTCCATCTTCAAAAACTCTGAGTCCGACTGACAGTTTATTTTAAACATTGTCACAGCTCACAGGATAGGTACCTGTCAGCCAATAAGACAGATGTTTATTTCCATTAAACTCTCTGGTTGGTCTGGTGTCTTGCCTCTGTTACATTCACTGAACACGGGAAATTACATTCCTGCTGTCCTCTCTAGTGTCATGATGAGGTTCAGGTAAAGCACGGTTAATGTATTATATTATTGACTCAATAATATAATACATGACTTTGAGAGTAGGCAATCTAGGCATATTAACACAATTAATTAAACATACTTATCACGGCGACGGTGTACTGAGATTTTTTATTTTTATTTATTTCTTCTAGGGGGCCCCTTAGTGGCTGCGGGGCCCTTAGTGGCTGCGGGGCCCTAAGCGGCCGCTTAAGTCGCTTAATGGGTCGGGCCGGCTCTGGCTGCATGAGACGATACTGACAGGCTGTCAGGAGAGAGAGAGAGAGGGGGAGAGAGGGAGAGAGGGAAAGAGAGCGCTTCCGCTAATTTCCCCCGTGTTATTATCCAAAGTTAATGTAAACTTGAATAATGTACTTCATTTGAATGTAATAATTATGTTGGTTGTTGTTTGTGGAAGCACCAGTGAATGAGCCTTTATGGGGGATCTTCACTTTAAATGGAAGATCCCCATAGGCCCCGCCCATCTGCTGATACTGATTCCGGCGATCGGTGATCGGCCCCAACATTGGCGATCGGAGCATCCCTAATATTTTTTATTTAATATAATTTTGTTTGAAAGATGTTCACTTCGCTACTGCACGGATTGTGCTAACTTAAAGGGGACCTATCATGCAAAATGCACTTTTTCATGTCTTTAAAGGTCCCATGTCATGATTTTATGGTTATTACCCGTCCCCTTGTGTGTTATGAAGGTTTTTCTGCATGTAAACGGTCTGCAGTCACAAACCCTAAAAGTATACCCTGTAGCAAGTAAAACTCTAACACAGAAAATACCTGTCTATGCTGCCCCAGAACGCCTCGTTGGGGATTTGTCTTTTTCTTCCTGGTACTAAGTAACGTAACGACGACCCAAATGGACGCATTGGTCCAAATGGACTAATCGGTGGAGCTCCTCACACACACACTCTCTTTTAGCGGCGAAAATGTGATGCGCTGGGGGGGTGGGGGGTGATAGTGGAGCCTCGCAGCGCGGCGAAACTGTGGCGCGCTTACACTGTGGCGTGCTTACACTGTGGCGCGCTTACACTGTAGGTGCGCCACGTTTGGGGGTGCGGGGGGTGAGATGCGGGCAGGGGCGGACTGGCCATCGGGACGAATCCCGATGGGCCGGTAGCCCGGTACCGAAGTGGGCCGGTCGGACCACTCGACGCGGCCCACTGCCCCACTCCGATCGGCCCACTTCGGTACAGGTGAAATTGTAATCAGCTTAATGCTTGGCCCATGTATACGAGTGAAGGTGGATCGCTTTATTTAGTGATCGGATACGATCGGAAAAACATTCCATGTAAACGGGGCTATTGATAGGTTGTCAAACTGGTCAATCTTATGTTTTTTGAAAGTAGGCTAATAGATGAACTGAAGGGGTTGGGCCGGGAGAGATGAGTCGTCTCTTCCAATAGAGTGGCGAAGTCCCTCCCCTTCCGGTGGACCTCCCATCAGTCCACTCATCAGACAAGCTCCCTAGCTTCGTTTGATGATTGATCAGTAAGTTAGCTAGCGAAATTAAGAAAGACAAGATGGAGAACAGTAAAAAAAGAAAGGGTGGGGCTGAAAAAGCCAGAATAAAAAAAAAAACGAAAATTGCTACAGGAAGATGCTGGAAAATCTTCGAACATCACAGAGCTGTTTAGTAGAAGGGCTCCCGCTCCCAGTCGCAGTAATAAGGAGTAGAATGAGAAGGAAGATGATGAACCACAGACCCGGCATATAATGACAGCAGGTGCAGTGTGCAGGGCTGTGTTAATTACTGTTAGCAATAGCATTAGTTGACTGAGAAAACCGTCATGAAAAAAGTCTATAGCAATGTTACGACTAGTATAATATGCCCACAGCTAGTGCTGCGTACCTGGACTCACATTCAGGTTCAGGTCCGGACTCAAGTCCAGAGGTTCAGGTTCAGGTCCGGACTTATAAGTCCGGACCTGAACCCATGGCTTGTGTCAAGTTGTGTGAGTAACTAAAGTGAACTTATTGTGAGCTAATTATCAATTGAAAATAAACTCATAATCAACTCAAATTCAAACTCGTCAGGTTTATTGTGCTCCCTTCCAACTTGTGTCTACATTTCTCAAAAGATGACGCTGAATAAACGCCCTAGTTGGCTAGTCGGACCGATGCTACTACTAGTATATCTTGATATAATGCTAAGAATGCCAATTTTTTACAAGCCTATTTCCTGAACTGAAAATCCTCCAAAAAGTATTGTTCAGCTTACCTCGATCGTTGTTATTTTGGTCGCCAAACATCGCCGCCAATGTGGCTGAGGCCGCATGTGGAGTAGTTTCTATTTTGTGGTTTCTCCTCAAGTGCCTCGCTATGTTCGATGTTCCCCCAGCGCACTTGATCACGTTCCCGCACAGGTTACACTTCGCAGTATCTAGTGGCAGTTTCGTCACATGGTCCCACACCTTACTGGATTTAAAGCCCCGCGGCATTGTGTTTACATGACCCGGGCCGTGAAGCCATAGACCAAACAAAGGAGTTAGCTACACTACCAAATATCCAATATGGCGACCAACAGCCCACGCTGTCCACTATGTCTAAGCCAATCACATCGCTAGCTTCCCTTGACGTCACACAGATCTCGCGAGCAGTTGCGATATTTTGCGAGACTTCGTGAGTTCAGTAATGGCCGCCATATCAGAAGCCGACACGATGTTTTTCGTCTTTTCTCAGCGCAAATTTCTCGATCTATGGAAGGTTTTAGATGGTTTAGAACAAAAAGGAGAATATACGTAAGTGCTAGTTTTTTTGCGAGTCCAAGTACCGGTTCCCGACGTTCCGGTTTTAACCGGACTTGAACCGAAACTTTTTACAAGTCCAGTACCGGTGGGTAGTGCTGCGTACCGGTACGCAGCACTACCCACGGCTGTGATTGACAACCTGGACAGCCTGTCAGAAGCTAGAATACCAACCTAGAGAGCCAATCAGAACCTAGAACAGGCTGCAGGGCTGGCCAGACTATTATATTCTTCTCCACACTGAAATATGTGAAGAATCGACTGAGGACCACCCTGACCCAGGAGCATATGGAGGCATTCATGCTCATGTGCACAGAGAAGGAGATTCTGATGGCTCTGGACACTGATGGAGTGATTGACAGGGTCGCAGAGACAAGTGAGCTGCTGCGACACCTGCTGGTGATGTAAGGTAGAACAGTCTTTTTGTGTTGGGGTTTCTGAGAGGGTATCTGCCTGTTGTATTCCTTGAAGTTGGTTGTTTAATACTGGACAAGTGCTCTCATAATGACTATTAGAATCATTTGTTGGTTAGACCACATGGCATTGATTGAATATCTGAGCTGCATGTGCATTGTCACTTCTTTTTGTTTACAGCCAGGCACAGGCAACCATTTTTGACTATACCCATTTGCTGTACTTTGTCCTTAATCCCAATTGTACGTTCACGTTACTGACTCCTACATATCCACTTTGACACACTTCACACATGACACGGACATTTTTAAGAAACCTTAAATAAAGGAAGGTTTCATTTTGCACCTTACTCCTGTTGTCCATCTCTTTTATGTTATGGTTTGACTCTGGGGAATCTAGCCATAACAGTATACAGTATATGAGCATAGTAGATGTATCATTTATCTGTAGGCTACAAGGGTGGCCCGCATGCGTGGGCGGCGGCCCGGCGGCCCGGTGTGTGGGCTGGTGCGTCTGAACGTCCCGGGCTGAATTTGTGTCCCATCCCCTGGATGCGGGTGCTATTGGAGCCTCGCAGATGGGGCTGCTGCAGCCCCCTTAGCACCCCCCCCCTTTCCCGCGTCCATTTGCGATGTCTCGCTGTCTCGCAGCAAGCAGGAAACCACACCAGTAAGCCAGCTCACACTGTCAGCTCCTCGTAGCAGCGAGCTGAGCAATCAGAGCACACTGGGCTCACAGGGAGGGGGGGGGGGGCAGAGAGTGAATACACATACTATACAGAGATGCTGTATGAGAAACCAATGTGAGTTTAGAAAATTGCACAATATAAATCTATTTTAGTAGACCTCAACAATGGAATTATGATCAGTAGAAATGGCCATGTCATGGAACCTATAATACATCAATATGTGTCCCCTCTGTGGAAAGAGATTCTGAAAGTTTCAGGAAAAAAGATTCACTCTCTTTTTGTCCTGATCCATTTATATAAAAACCTGTCTAAAAATGAGCTGATTAGGTTTTGGCCACTTTATGATGTCATAACGATTTTTTGTCTTGTGTAACCATTAGCCAATAACCAACCAAGGTAACCCCCCCCCCCCCCCCCCACCTTATCACCTGAATCTCCTCCTAGATCACCATTGTGTTGTTTTTAACCAAATGTCTCTCAGAGGGGCGTGGGGAGGGGCTCCTTATTTTCATCTAAAGTAACAGACAGAGAATCAGCACTTTGGAAACAGGGCTGAAACAGAGGGGATTATGGGAGGCTACAATGATCTGTTTGGTGTTTCAGCCAATCAGAAACATGTTCTTTATATATCTGAGACCTATAATATATTGATGAAAAACACTATAATAGGGGACCTTTAAGGTCTATTGAAATCATACGAAATATGCTTTATTGCCCTGAAATGGATTGCTACACATTTACCAGGAGGGGGGGGGGGGGACGGACAACAGTGTCTTACAGTATTTCATAATCATTCTAAAATACTGTTAAATAATCAATAAACAATTAAATTGCAGTTGGTTTAAATAAAGGCAGATACATAACATAATGTATTTGTTTTCTGTCAAACAGTGAACATATGCCAGATGTTTCTATAGTGATGATAACTCCTTTGTAGTTTAACGGCTCATGCCCTGCTTCTGAAGCCCTGCCTGGATCTGCTGCCGGGGACCACACAGAGCTCATCAGCCTGTCTCCTGAAGTCTGTGTCCACTGTCCAGTATGGTTTTCTTTGATGGTTTTATCAAACTGCTGTCAATTCTGATAATAATTCAGGTTTCATTTATTGCGTTCTCCTATTTTTGTTGTTGTTGTACAGCTGATATGACAAACAGCCGACCTTCTCTCTGCTGCTGGATGCTTTTTAATTCTGCGTCTGAGCTTATGTTCATCAGTTTAGTAAAGCCTGTCATAAATGTCAGTTTAGTATTATAAATACTCCAAATAATGTTATTCTTACAGTCAACTGATCCAATGATTAAGGACTTGTAAGGAACTAAAGCAACATATATTGTATGTATTATGTTAAATACTTTTCTCTTTATTTGTAAGGAAAGAATGAAAAGAAATACAGTAATATATGTTTAGAGAGATGCAATGTTACGTCCAGGTGTCTGTTATTTTACAGTACATTTCTATACCGTGCAGGCTTTAGTAATGCGTTACAAAACTAAAACACAACAGTGCGTGTCTCTTCTGACTCACTGTTGTTTTGCTGATCAATCCTGGAAATCTGCTGCATGTCTGGACCTCCAGCAAGCATTGAGGATCTGATGATGTGACAGGTGGTCATAAAGTTTCCATCTGCACTTGTAAAATAATTCCTCTTTTAGGTTGAAGATTATAGATGAAGGACTGAGCTGCTAACGCCTCTGTGACTGGTATCATCTCCTAAATCCACTCTGTCTCCTCACATTTAGTTCATTTTATATTCGGTGTTATTCGTTTGTTAAAGTTGTTCTTTTTTTAAAGCTCACCTTTTATGCTAAATTTGAACAATATATTATAGGGCCATATCTATACAAAACATGTCTCTGAAGTGTTTTGCTCAAAATACCAAACAGATCACCCATTGTAGCATGCCTCATACCCCTCTATTTTAGCCCTGTTACAAAAGTGCTGATTCTGGGTCTGGCCCTTTAAATGTAACCGAGCTGCTGCTGGCCACGGGGAAAATCCTAAATTGTAGGATAGTTTGGCCATTAAAATGCGTTTTGATTCAATTTCTAGCGAGAAGTGTATATTGTTTTAAAATCTACATCCAGTGGATGTGTAGGATCTACAGTTTGATAGATATTACGAAGATTATTTGAGGTCTCGCCAGGAGAACGTGTATATACTAGATATGTTAACTATAAAGGCTGCTCTGCACGCACCCCCTGAAATTGTCTTTCCCCTTATTCATTTCTATTGACCAGTATTCTCCTCACTGTCGAATGATTTTACAGTGACATCTGCAGTACTCATCAACTAAAAAACATAAATTGTCCTTGTTAATTACATGACATTAATTGGTTTAAATTGTGTACAATGCTTTTGTGTTTTTCCACATTTATTTTTTCAGAGTTTTGAAAATATTACACTACCCATAATCCTCAGCTATCATTGTAGCTCGGTGATTGGATGTTTTTTTCGCAATGCATGTTGGAATATGATGTTTATGCTATAAAAAAATCTGCAAAATTATTTAAAAAAGAAAATAATACTTTTATACGGCTGACTTTTATATTTGATCCAACAGGCTATATTTTACACCTTTTTGCATACCCAAAATAAACTACAAAATATTGTGTCGTTTTGCATAACGGTGCACAGCTGATATAAAGGGACTTGTCGTTTTTGAAGATATTATTGATTTTCTTTGCATTAAAGAATGTAAACACTGAGTTGAGAGTATAGTCAGGGGTTTTTGGTGATGGGAGACACATTTATGGAATCAGCATTTCAATAGATAACCGTTAAATGACTGGACATAATTTTTCTTTGTTACCAAGGTCCGATATTAGGGTTTACGGTCATTGTTATGACTGTGCATTCATGTTATGTTCGTATCTCTGTTCAGATATCTATGTTCCATTTACTTGTTGCAAACATAACGTATTGATTAGCACCTTAAGGGGGCGGATAAACCTTACTGCCTGTGATGTTTTAAAAATCAGTATAGAACTAAAATATATGAAATAATATAATTATATCCAGTAAAATTATGTGAAAACATGAATAAAACGACACATCTTCAGATGTTATACATTATGTGTCCTACACTAATAATAAAAAGTGATTATGGCATTGTATGCTGTGTTACTGTGTACCTTATTTGTAATATCAGTTGCCTATGTATACAGGTGTATCGAGGTTCATGGCAGTGGCGGCCGGCCCATAGGGGCGCTAGGGGAGCCGCCCCACCTCTTCCCACATTCTAGATGGTCATTAAAAAATATTTGTATTTTATTAATTTAATAAAAAAATTAATTAATAACAAGGTACATATTATATAGTTGGTGTCAGTTAAATGTATAATCTACGATAAAATATAGATAAAAATGGTTTTACGATGTCTAAAGTTACTGATAAGTCACGTGTTTCCTGCTTGGGGTGCAGAAATCTTTGCCCATTGACTCTCGTTATAAGTGGTGCATGCGCAGTCCGCACCTCTTCAATGCAACAGATAGGAGCTGCTCGGGGTGCACCAAACTGCGCCCAAAGCAGCCAACAACTAGGGGGCAGCAGGAGCGCCAGAGTGAGTGATTGACGTTTGAATGAGAGAGTTAGATGGAGACGGAGTGTAAACAAAACTGGATAGCGAATATGGAGAAGGAAAATGATGTTTAATCACTTAAAGAAACAGCCTTTGAGAGGAGGACACTGGAGGGAAAGCTGAAAGTAAAAGAGCTCGGACCTGATCAGCCTGACATAGGCAGGAGTCAAGGACAGAGGAAGGCAGTATACCTGCTCTTTTTCAAGGAGCTGGTTTAGCAAGAAGGCTAACTGTTACGACTGGAGCACACAAAAAATGATAGGACCCAAATGCACGACTCCAGACAAAAGATGATTTAAAAAAGGTTTTTACTTGCGGTGATAAGCAAGGCAATACAATCACATAAGCAGAGTTAGGACTCCAAAAAATGACTCTACAAAAACCGAACTGAAAATTCACAATAGCTTAGATAACAAACTACCTGACTAGTATCACAAGGTTCAAAAACGATCTGGCACTTGGCACAGGGAACACACAGAATATATACACATACAAGGGACTCTACAGGTGCAAACAATAAGGGCGGGGCAGGTAATCAGGTCAGTGAACATACTGACAAGGTAGGAGTCGAACTACCTGAAATGAGAAAGGAAATAACAAAGTAAAACAGGAAATGGAAGACAACAAAAAGGGTTAGCAGACGCGGACTTGACAATATAAACTAAACAGAGAAATAATATTGACAAATCTGACGAGACACAACAGTAACCCCCCCTCTACGGCCGACTCCGGACGGCCCAGAGTCCTGTGGATTAAGCCTGAAAAAGTCCTTTATCAGCTTCTGATCCATAACGAAACTTGCTGGTACCCACGACCGATGTTCTGGACCGTATCCTTTCCAGTCTACAAGGAACCAGACCCGGCGTCATGGGCGGGCCCCATGGGGCCGGGCCCGCCCATCCAGGATTTTGGCCCGCCCATCCAGGATTTGGGCCCGCTGTTTTAATCAGGGCTGAATACCACATTTTTATTGTTTTATTATTATGTTTATTGTTGTTATTTGTAGGGCTTTGTCCTAATATTTATTTTTGTATTAGTTTAATATCATTTTTTTATTTTGCTAGGAAATTCTGAATGAAAGGCTGCGCGCAAGACTGGTTTTTCGCTGGGTTGAGTCGTGTGGGTTTTTGAGTGAGATGCGGCACAGCAGCCTGTCAGTTAGTTTACTCTTGCTAGTGGTTCACGAAAGGAATATGGCAACTCAGCGCCAGATGCAGGCACATTAGAAGAAACCAGTTAGGCCTACGTTACCAACGAGCAAGCAAGTCAGCTGGCAATCAATTATATTTTGAAGAGAAATTTACTCTCAAGCCGGCTCTCTCACAAACTCCTGCTCTGTGCGCAAGCAGACCGCTGCACAGGCTCTCTGCCTCGCTCAATCTCTCTCTCTCTCTCTCTCCCCCCCTCTCTCTCTCTCTCTCTCTCTCCCCCCCCTCTCTCTCCCTTTCTCTCTCCCTTTCTCTCCATCGCTCAACCTCACTCCACCTCTCCACCCTGTGTGCGCTCAAGTTTGCCTGCGTGCTTGCCCAAGTTGGCACAGCGTTACAAATGTGCCACAAAACCAACCAATGGATACATAAGACCGCCAACAGACTTATCGCAACCTAAAACCCCTCTCTTTCAACAATTCACGAGCGCCTCCCTCCTCCCCCCCGTTGACAAATCGCGAGCATCTAACAGCCCCCCCCCGTTGACAATTCAGATTTCCCGGGAAATGTAAGTGTCGTGGTGGGCCCGCCCTGGTAAATCAAATGCCCGCCCAGACATGTACGTCTGCCGCCGGGTCTGCAAGGAACTGTCGGCCGCGTCCTCTCTTCCTGACTGCTAGCAGTTTCTTGATGTCGTAGATTAGACCGCCGTCTAACATCCGGGGGGGAGGAGGGGGCTTGGATGGAGGAACCAAACGAGTCTCCCGAACCGGTTTGACTTTGGCAACATGAAAGGTAGGATGGACTCTCAGGGACCTGGGCAGGCGCAGGCGAACAGCCACAGGGTTAATAACTTTAGTTATGGGAAACGGACCCACAAACCTCGGAGCCAGCTTCCTGGAGGCCACACATAGGGGTAGATCTCTTGTAGATAGCCAAACCTTCTGCCCGGGTCTGTAGGCAGGTGCCGGACGACGATGTCGATCTGCTGCCTTCTTCATGCGAGCAGCACTCCTGCCCAGACTCTGCGACACCACCTCACCAGGGCATGTGCTGATGGTTCAGTCACTTCCTTCTCCACTAATGGAAAAAGAGGAGGTTGGTAACCATAGGCGCAGTGAAAAGGGGAGAGACCCGTGGCAGATGTAGGTTGGGTGTTGTGGGACAAGACAATCTCAAGACAACATTTATTTAAAGACCAATCTTTATTTGAATGTGCCTCTTAACCTGAGATATTAGTTATACAGTAATAGTATTGACAATCTAAAAAAACTGAGCAACTCAACAGTCAACTTTATATTTCTTATTGTCCAAAGCATTTATTATCTTCATTTCCCCCCTCTCATATTCAGTGTGGACGGATTGAGACAGCGTGGTGTCCAGAGAGCTGCAGAGACTTCAGGGAGAAACCTCCGTGTGATGAACGGATTGAGACAGCGTGGTGTCCAGAGGGCTGCAGAGACTTCAGGGAGAAACCTCCGTGTGATGGACGTCCAGTACCAACTGCACAGGCCTAGTCTGTCACTTTATCTGACTAAATGTGTTTACTTATACATTTAATAGGTTTACACCTTCTGTCCATATGTGCTTTTTATTTAAAACATGGTTTTTTTAACTTTTGGTTCACATTTCAATAAATTGTAATTGTATTTGCTCCTTTTGTCCATTATTCTTACTGAAAATGTTAGATTACACATTCACATCTGACTGAAGATTGGCCCCATTTATTTGTGACGTTGCAAACTCTGCGGTACAAGGCACAAGTGATGTGAAGCTCATAAAGTGAGGCAAATAGAAATAATCAGCTGATGGAGTGTAGATGTGGAAATAGCTGCATTCGATCAGCTGAATGTGTTTTCACAATAAAAGTAGTTTCTTAGTGAATGTCCTGTACTGGTCTTAAAATCTCATAACATCAGCTTTTAATGTTCCTCTTGGATGTTCTTCTTGACCCTCAGAGAAGGAGAACATGTCGTGTCTTTCAGGCATGTCCTTTCCTAACAAAAATGACAGGAAACATAAAACATATTATTGCAGAACAAGTGTGTTATTTATGAAAGCGGTGTGTTTGTGTGTTTAGGGGCTGTAGATATAATTATTTTGTAATTGTAATGATTTTTTTTTATTTCAACAGTGAGCTACAAAGACAATCAGATTATGAATGAACAGTATGAAGTTCATCAACATTGAAATATATGTTATTATCAAAATAATATTGAACTGTTATCAAAACGTAGTGCAACTGTAGAAGCTTGCTCTGTTGTCTCACTGAAAGAATCACTTTTACCACGTTTTTTCAGACAATATTGAGAGATAAATAGTAGCAGTTCTCACTATGTGTTAAATATCTTTGCCTTCAATACATTAAATTAGAAAGCTGACAAAACCATATTTCTTTAGCCTTTATTTATACAGGTGTAGATCTCATTGACACACAAGGTCTCATTTTCACACAATCATATTGCTTGTTAACATCTAAATGTAACCTTTTGCATGGAAAAACCCCTCAACTTAACTGATGTGTAGGTGATCTAGTATTTAGTATTGTTTAATGGAATGTATATCAGTGTATTCAAGTCAATACTTCATTTATTTAAACGAATATCTTTCTTGATTCTTTGTACAGTATGAAAAATAGAGTCTTTGTACCTGTGCTGAAGTTCACTGCTGTGAGGAGTCCAGTTCTGTCTCTCACTCTCTGGTCCAGCCTGTCTGCATCACCTGGACACCTTAAACAAACAGATATATATGTAAAGTACCATGTGTACAAACAATATCACTGATTCTCTTCTGTTGAACATGTTGGATTGTGTATTGTCCGAGTCAGGGTCCTTTTTATTTTACTGTAACTTTGGAAGTTGTGTTACCAATGCTTACTGTTTATTTGATACCCATTTGGTAATGCAATTAATAAAAACAACAAGGTTTGGGTTCGTTCTTCAGACGAAAATTATAAAAGTAGGGTAGACATGTGGATATTATCCGGCTAAACAAAACGTGCATTTATCTAACAGGTTCGTTCTTCACAGATCTTATTTCGAGCTATCTTCCAAAATCCTATGGAGAAATCCCATTGCTTTTTTGTCGAGGGAACCCATGCGCAGCTTACTTCCGGGTTTTAGGACGCGTCACTGCGCCACTATATAGAGAGCCGAAGTCCCTCCCTTTCCGGTGGACCTCCATGAGACCTTATTTCGGAAAAATTATGTATTGAAGTCAATGGTGAGAGAAAAATCTTTCAATCCCGTTTGAATTGTGCCACGAATTACACATATGATGTTTGTCAATTTAAAAGATAATTTTGCAAGTTAACCTCTTAAGCCCTGAGCCTGTTTTTCAGGTTTCAGGCTCGAAAATGCCACTAACACAACAAAGACTATATCTTCACTTCTAAAAGGGGTAAATTAATAATCTTTTCTCTCAAAGCAAGGTTACATCTGTGAGTTGGATGTAGAAGTGTCAGAATCAATATAGATGTTTTTATTTTAAAGTAAATTCAGATGGAACATAGTAAAAACATGTAAATTCTAATGTCCGCCTAAAAAAAACCCATTACTTATAGTAAAAACCACCCTTGAATGATGGGTTAGTAGACTAAAAGCTTTAGGAATCCAAACTATAACATATAATAAGTACCCTGTATCAAGATTGATGCAAAACAAGTGAAATTTGACCTTTTTAGAGAGGTTTAGAAAAATAAAGTCCAGGCGGACTCACCTCTGGGTAATTTGGGAACCATCAGTTCCATTTGAACTTTTTCACTGTAAAAATCATTTTATTACTTTGAATTTTCACTATAGGTATTCATTCCATCCAAATACAACTGTTGTGAAAAAAATAAAAAATAAAAATAAAATATAAGAACATACTCGGTTATCCTCTTAGGCAAGGCAAGTTTATTTATATAGCACTTATAGGCCCCACGGACCGAAATCGCGTCATTTGCAGGAAACAACGTCTAAGGAACCTTACTATTTAATAAACTATGAATATTTTTATATCCATATAACGGGAAAAAACTAATTTAACTGATCTTTTTAGTTTATTTTTTCAAAAAAAACACAATGCTAACAGTGAGCATCTGAATTAGCCCCGAGCGAAAAATGCTAACCTATTACTGCACCGAAAATCACTCCTAGCTCCCTTATTACTTATCCTAGCTCCCTTATTACTTATCCTAGCTGCACATCCAACACATCGTTTTTGATCGTAAAGACACAGAATCTAACGGTGCCCACCTCAACACTGAAAGATACAAACTTGCGACGTTATCAACAAAAACGTACATCAAAACAAGTGGCGCTAGGTACTAGCATGCGCTAGGCTAATGGCTTACCTTCCTCTTTGCCTGGTCTAAACTGGTCTTCAATGGCATTAAAACGATAAAAACGATGATGTAGTTAATCCATAGGTTAATATCCAATGTGGCTGTGTCCCCTTTGAAATGTTCTGATAATCTATAAGCAATAAAACTGCAATTCCGTTATCTGCTGTCCGCTCTGTCCTCCGTGTGTTCTGGGTTCTGCTGTAATGCCTGCTGTTACATAGTAAACAATAAATGAAGCCGCCTGCGTAAAGTACTTAAACTGGCTGGCATTCTTTATACTTTACGCAGGACCATATCTCTGGAACCCATTGGTCGATTCGTGTGATTTACACCTTTTTCTTAACCATCAGAACCAATAGAATCGATGGGCAGTTCCCAAATCAACGTAAACATTACCATAGCGGACGTAATAGAGAAGCGAACAAAGCATATCTGAAAGTGCAAGTCTGGACCAAAATTTTAAACCCAGTATATTGCCATAAATATGATGAAGGATTATCAGTCAACATTTCTACGTGACACAAAGACATTGGATTAACCTTGAGCGGCGTTTTTATTCCGGTGAACACAACTTTTGATCACAAATCAAAAAAGGTAAGACGAAATTATTGTAATATTTTTTAAACCGGATGTTGTTTACTTTCTCTTTTCTGGCTGATAGCTCCGCAATTCGGGGTCCTACAGTGATGATATTATATGTCTGGAATCTGTGGAGTCTCAGCTTTAAATCGTATATCTTGTTTGTGCAGTTACGATAAGTAATAAGGGCATTTCTACCGTGAGTGCTGTGCAAAATCCGTTATCATTAGTTAGCATTTTTTCGCTCCATGCTAATTCAAAGGCTTGGTATTACTCTTGTGTTTCTTTTAGCTAAAAATGGTTCACATTGTCAGTTAGCGGAGTTTCTTAGCGTTAAAAGGGTATGGCACATTAATAGTTTCATAAATGTTAAGAAGCCCTGAGACATAGTCTCGTAAAAAAAACTGTGGGGGGGGTCCACTGAGGGGACCCTCGGGCTTAAGAGGTTAAGAAAAAAAAAAGTGTGAGTGAAACCGCTCAATTAACTACATCTCTGGTCTTGCATAACACACGTCACCAACACCAAGATGGCCGTCACTACTGTCTTGCCATACAAGGGATTGTATACCCTCACTATCACCACAATGAAACACGTCCAGAAGAATGTCATGCAAAGCTGCCTGCCTTCCTTTGATTCTCCCTGAACTGCCTGATCTTTTTAATGTTCAATGTTAACCATTTGTGCAGATAGCATGAAGTAGAAAAGATCGCCGATGCTAATGTAGCGTTAGCGTTAGCATGTCTGCCCCCGGGGGAGGGGGCATCTGGCATTAATGGTGTATTATATAATGATCACACCGGTGTGACAGTACTATTCAAAGGGTTCACGAAATATGACTACTACTCTTACTGTTTAACATGTTGGTTTACTTCATGTTACTTCATATTAAGGCTAATAAAAATGATAAGGCTAAGGCTGTAATGCTAACTAACGTCCTTTCATCAGACGGGAAGTGAAAGAACGAGCAAGACCCATTGCTGGTATGATTACAACCTGGTACAAAGCACACAGGCATCTTGTTAAAGTTATCTTATTTTAGCTATCTCTTATATTTAGTGGAGGAAAACAATTATGACCTCACTTACGCGTCTCTGGGATTTGTAGTCTTTCTAGTTGCGTATTTTTCATAGTCTTATATTTCAACAGTTTTACGACAAACTGTGACTTTTTTGACATGGAAATGATCTTTTAAGATTGACAAACATCTTATGTGTAATTCATGGCACAATTCAAACGGGATCGAAAGATACATTTTCTCTCGCCATTGACTTCAATGCATAATTTTTCCGAAATAAGGTCCCATGAGTTCCACCGGAAAGGGAGGGACTTCGCCACTCTATACACATGCATAGACCTCACAGCGGGCGGAACTTGTCATAAAGTCCTCGAAAATAAAGACCACCCATTTAGAGGGAAGATATGATTGGTCAATTGTACTGTCATTTGACATTACTCTCTCGTTGAGTTACTATAGCGGGCCCTCTGTGAATTCGGAGTACAATGCAGTTCAGAAGATTGTGTCACTTACAGATTCAGATTCAACTTTATTGTCATTACATAGTACATGTACTAGTGATGAAATGTAAGTTAGGCATCTGACCAGAAGTGCAAAATAGCAGTGCAGGAGTCTACATAATAAGAATAATTATAAATAGAATAATTATAAATAGAATACTTATAAATAGGCTATAAACAGATGAATATGTACAGTATAAACGGTATTGACAGTAAAATATATAAACAGGTGGGTGGTGGGTATGGGCATGGGTTTATCAGCAGGCAGAGTTCAGCAGGGTAACAGCCCTGGGGAAGAAGCTGACCCTGAACCTGCTGGTCTTGGACTGGAGGCTCCTGAGGCGCCTCCCCGAGGGTAGGAGGACAAACATATAGTTTGCAGGATGAGAGGTGTCTTTGAAGATGTTGTGCGCCCTCTGCAAACACCGTATCCCCTGAATGTCCTCGATGGCAGGGAGTGGGACACCGATGATGCGTTGGGCGATTTTCGTCACCCTCTGCAATGCCTTCCTGTTGAGCATTGAGCAGTTCCCATACCAGGCTGTGATACAGCTGGTCAGGATTCTCTCAATGGTGCAGCGATAAAAGTTCACCAGAATCTGAGGAGAGAGGTGATCTTTCTTTAGTCTCCTCAGGAAGAAGAGACGCTGGTGAGCCTTCTTTACTAAGCTGGTGGTATTGTTGGACCATGAGAGGTCATCGGATATGTGGACCCCCATGAACTTGAAGCTATAGAGTGGCGAAGTCCTTCCCCTTCTGGTGGACTTCCATGGGACCTTATTTCGAAAAAATTATGTATTGAAGTCAATGGAGAGTATATGTTCCCCCCAGCGCTAATACTGAAGAGGCCATGACTGCTCTCTACCACAACATCAGTGAGCTGCAGACTGCACATCCAAAGGGTGTCTTTATTGTTGCTGGGGACTTTAACCAGGCTAACATGAAGACAGTTCTCCCTCAGTTCTATCAGCATGTGCAGTTTGCAACCAGAGGCAACAATACACTGGATCTGGCCTCCACCAACATTAAGGGGGCTTTCAGAGCAGCACCCCGCCCCCACATCGGATCATCAGACCATCTCTCTGTTATGCTAATTCCTGCATACAGGCCCCTGCTCATCAGAGAAAAGCCCACGGTGAAGCAGGTGAGGACCTGGCCTGAGGGATCCATGTCAGCATTGCAGGACTGTTTTGAATGCACAGATTGGGACATGTTTAAAGAGGCTGCAACTGTCAACCAACAGATTAATGTGGAAGAGTATGCTGTGACTGTATCTGCATTCATCCAGAAGTGCATGGAAGACGTCTCTGTCCTCAAGAACATCACCACACGTGCCAATGAGAAACCCTCGATGAATATGGAGGTTTGTGCTCTGCTGAAAGCACGAAACTTGGCTTACAGATCTGGTGACGTGGCAGCTCTTAGAACAGCAAGAGCCAACCTGGACCATGCCATCAGAGATGCAAAGCTCTAAAATTCAGCCCTGGAAACTGACCCAGTCCGGCCACATGAAATGTCAAATTTTAGAAATCCTGCTGTTTATTATTTAAAGTTTTACATCCGATTCGCTAATTTTTTCCTCTCTATACACAGCTCCAGTTTGGGCATTGGTCTGTCATCAGATTTAATTTGTAGTTGCTGCTGTGGCGGAAGTTTAATAAAATAGTTTTTATAGTATTAAATACTCCAAATCTCCACCCTCCATAATTGCACTTGCTTCAGTTGCTTGCTACTTTCTAAGGGCGGTGATGACAGTTACAGTACGAACTGAAGTTGATGCGATTTGATTGGATTGTGGGGAAGCCAGCAGCCTCTGACGTGAGCATCATCTGATTGGTCAATCCCTCCATTTTTTTTCACCAAGGGAAGCCAATTTCGGCTAGCCTCCTCTCGCAACAGAGTGCAATCTACTGTTTCACCATAACATCTAGAAGGGCGCTGTTTGACTCTTTGTAAAATACTCAATGAGAATGGGGGAGAGACGGGCCGGAAACAACACACAGCACAGAAACATTTCCGAAACTAAACGAAGTGTTTTTATTTATTTATTAAAATGATAACTACAATCCAGCAAGCCTGGCTTCCCCTGGCCTCCACGAGAAAACGCCACTGAGTTCAAGGGATAATTCTCACCCACCTCTTGCTCTTGCCCTGCACTTGTATGTGCCAGCTCAACTCTGTCCCTCATCATGAACGCAGGAGGCTGGCTGTATATCTGAACTTGCGCCCTCATCATTCTCTTCATCATCCTGCACTTGTTCTAAGCTGCTGATGATAGTGCTTGTAGCAGCGCTGCTGCCAACAACGTCTGTCAACCTGCGAGTGACTTCACCTTTTTTTTCTTGCCTTCTCGGCCCCACCTTTTTCTTTTCGTTTTATTTGATTTGTATCCATGTTTTTTCATTCTCCCTGTCTGCCGCGGCGTCTAATCCCTTCTCTTCGTGTGGCCGGTCTTTATTCTTCTTTGTGTGTGATTATTTGACAGATAAGAACCACACAACTGCATTAGCGGCCGCTGTCGCCCTCTGTCGGCCGTCAGCGCAACTTAAATGATGACGTTAAACAATTTTCTTCTTTAAAGGGCCGGCCGTCAACGGCCCTTGACGACCGGCCATTCTGTGGTTCTCCAGATTCTACAGATGGCCAGTCCACCCCTGCCCATAGCCAACAAATCCAGAGTTTCTTCCATGACCCCATGGATAGCAGGCGCATGTGGCAGGGCATTCAGTCCATCACTGAATACAAGGCTGCTCCACCACCCTGTGACAATGATACTATATTTCTCAACAACCTCAATAATCACTTTGGTCGCTTTGAGGCACTTAATAACACCACTGCAATGAAAGCTGTCCCCAAGCAGGGGGAATAAAGACTTCGCCTTGACACAGCTGAAGTTCGGAGGACCCTGAGGAAAGTCAACCCCCGGAAGGCAGCAGGCCCCGACAGTATACCAGGACGGGTGCTCAGGGACTGTGCGGACCAGCTGGCCCATGTCTTCACAGACATCTTCAACACCTCGCTGGACCAGGCCATTGTTCCATCATGTTTTAAGACAGCAGCCATTGTACCTGTGCCAAAGAAATCCTCAGTGACCTGCCTGAATGATTCCCGGCCTGTGGCACTCACCCCATCATGATGAAGTGTTTTGAAAGGCTGGTAAAGAACCATATCCAGTGGCGGCCGGCCCATAGGGGCGCTAGGGGCGCCGCCCCACCTCTTCCCACATACATTTTTTTTTTTAAATATTAAATAAAATAAAAATATTTAAAAAAAAATATTTAAAAAAAATATATATTTTATATTTTTATTTTTAATGAACAAGGTAAATATCATACAATTGGTATCAGTAAAATGTATAATCTACAATAAAATCTCGTTTAAAATTGTGTTACGATGTCTAAAGTTACTGATAAGTCACATGTTTCCTGCCTGGCCTTGCCCGTGGCATTAGTTTATCATTACCGGGCGGAGCCCCCGAGCCAAACAGCAGCAACCAGCACGTTGCAAAAGTCTCAATAGTAAACTGTGCCGCCGAAACATAATTTCAGCCAATCAGCGCCGTCAAATATTTTGGTCACGAGGGCGCTCACGTTGGCGCCCACGTTGCTTACGTGCGTTGACGTGAGTTGTTTTTTAGACTCGTGAGTGACCAAGGTGACGCAGTATTTGGATGAGAATGGTGTGCAGGTGGAGTCGACGGACCTCGGTCCGCACCCAATTCCGTGCAAGAGCTACTCTCCAATCCTTTCGAAAGGAGAAGTTTGGGAGATAAATTGATACTTAAAGACCTTGGACCGGACCAACCCGATTTGTATATATCACAGCAAGCTCGTGAAAAAGACAAAACGTATCAACGAGGCTTCTCACCGTAGCTGGTACACCAGAAAGGCATGGCTAGCTGGATGCAAACAGGTAAATGCTGTCTTTTGTTTCCCATGCTTGCTCTTCAAACAGCCGGGGACAGATACGATCTGTTCAGAAACTAGACAAAAGTGAAACAAGTACAAACCACAGACTGTCTGTGTCATGGAGAATACAGTCGCTGGTTTATTTATGTCTGTATAGGCCGTTGTTGTGAGTGTGGACGGTCGGAGCATATATAACGTTAGCTTAGCCAAGCTCCATTCAGAAAACAAGCATTCTAAAAGGTTTTTCGCCTGCCGTCTGTCTGCAGACTTGTCAAAGCATTAATTCATGGTTTTTACTAACCGGTATCAGTATGTTGTTACGTCGGCATCATTTAGAAACGTGTATTACAATTTAATCACGGTAAAATATGTTCATTTTGTTGTAGTTGTAGCTCCCGAGCCAGCGCGTCTTGTTTGAATGATGCGAGTAAACACAGCTGGCAGCCGCGGTGAAACTCGAGCGACTAGAGCGATGCGATAGGAGCGTTTAGAGCGAAGCGAATATTGGCATCGCGTCCGGTCTGAACGCAGCATAAAAGCGAGCTCCGCGCTGCACTGGAAACGCGCCATTACATCACCAGAAGTCCTAATTTAAGGGGTCATTTCTCCCCAAAAAAATTTTTTTACTCACTATATCAACAGCCCCACCAAAAATATTTTCCACCGGCCGCCACTGACCATATCGTCTCCATACTTCCCCCCACAGTTGACCTGTTCCAGTTTTCTTACCGCCCTAACAGCTCTACAGAGGACGCTATCTCCTCTGCGCTCCATGTGAGCCTGGCCCACCTGGAGGAGAAGAACACCCATGTGCGAATACTGTTCCTGGATTTCAGCTCAGCGTTCAACACAATCATCCCCCAGCATCTGGTAAACAAACTGGGACCCCTGGGACTCAACACACCCCTGTGTAACTGGCTGCTGGGTTTCCTAATAGAGAGACCCCAGTATGTTCGGGTCGGTAACAACACCTCCAGCACCATCACCTTAAACACCGGCTCCCCGCAGGGCTGCGTTCTGGGTCCACTGCTTTTCACCCTGATGACCCACGACTGCTGCTCCAGGTTCAGTACCAACCACATCATAAAGTACGCGGACGATACGACAGTGGTGGGACTCATCAGGGACAACAACGAACAGGCCTACAGGGAGGAGGTGAAACATCTGACAGACTGGTGTAACACCAACAACCTGATCCTGATTGTCGATAAAACAAAAGAGATCATTGTCGACTTCAGGAACAAAAAGCACTGTCACCCACCACTCCACATCAACGGCACAGCAGTGAAGACTACAGACAGCACCAAGTTCCTGGGGGTGCATATCACAAGCAATCTGACCTGGTCCACTCACACTACATCACTATTTAAGAAGGCACAACAGCGCCTACACTTCCTGCGCAGGTTGAGAAGAGCACAGCTCCCCCCTCCCATCCTCACCACGTTCTACAGAGGAACCATAGAGAGCGTGCTGACCAGCGGCATCTCCATCTGGTCGAGAGACTGCAACGCCAAAGACTGGAAGTCTCTGCAGAGAGTGGTCAGGACAGCAGAGAAGATCATCAGAGTTTCTCTCCCTCCCATCAGAGACTCAGAAACGCTGCCTGACAAAAGCCCAGAACATGTTTAAAGACCCCACTCATCCTCACCATGCTCTGTTCTCCCTGCTGCCCTCCGGCAAGAGGTTCCGCAGCATTAAGAGCAAAACAGCCAGATTCTGTAATAGCTTTTTCCCCCAAGCCATCAGACTGCTGAATATCAAGTAGACCAGTAAACATATAGATTACATTACGCTGTGTAAAGAGCACATATTCTATATAGTATGTATATTTTATTTATATGTATAGTAAGTCTTTATAATTTAAACGCACACTTTATCTTTAATTTTATCAGCACCACGTCACTATTATTTATTTATATGTACAATTTTAGCAAGTTTTTATATTGTCCTGTTCCTGTAAGGCTGTAAGCCAGTACAACGAAATGTTGTTTTAATAGTACACTCTGTGTCTTGTTGAAATGACAATAAAGTATGTCGAAGTCTAAGTTTAAGAACCCCTTCCCGAGCCCAAGGACATTTTTTCTCTTGATGGTAGGCTCCTAGCCCGTGTAACTCACCTTACTGCCCCAGTGTCACTGTTACTCTCAGGTAATCATCACGAGACCATTTCCCTTTATGTAATTCCTTCACCCCTTTCTCCGCTTGTGTTAGGTCTCCCCTGGCTTAAACTCCACAACCCACACATAGACTGGGCCCCCTTATCCATCGTCAATTGGAGTTTGTTCTGCCACTCTCACTGTTTACACTCTGCCATACCCACCACTGTTACTTCCAAACTCGTTCCTTCAAGACCTGTTGACCTCACGTCAGTTCCCTCTGAGTATCATGACCTCCAGGAGGTCTTCAGCAAGGATCGTGCCCTGTCTCTACCACCTCACGACCTTATGACTGTGGTATTGACTTGCTCCCCGGTGCTCCCTTACCTTCGAGCAGACTATATAATATCTCCAGGCCTGAAAGGAAGGCCATGGAGACTTATATCACTGACTCTGTGGCTACTGGTCTCATTCGACCTTCTCGCTCTCCATTGGGGGCGGGCTTCTTTTTTGTTGACAAGAAGGATAAGAGACTACGCCCCTGTATTGATTTCAGGGGCTTGAATGACATCACAGTGAAGAATAAATATCCTCTCCCTCTCATAGACTCAGCTTTTTGTCCCCTCCATCAAGCCACCATCTTCTCAAAGTAGGACCTCCGAAATGCCTACCACCTAGTAAGGATAAAGGAGGGAGACGAGTGGAAGACTGCGTTTAAGACTCCCCTGGGCCATTTTGAATATCTTGTTATGCCTTTTGGGTTAACTAACACCCCTACTGTGTTTCAGGCACTCATTAACGATGTCCTTCGTGATATGCTAAACAGATTTGTCTTTGTGTATCTTGATGATATCCTCATTTTCTCTCGTGATCCCCAAGAACATGTCCAACACATGAGGTTGGTGCTGCAGAGACTTCTGGAGAACAGACTTTATGTTAAGGCTGAGAAGTGTGCATTTCATGTTTCCTCTGTTTCATTCCTGGGTTTTGTGGTGGAGAAAGGGCAGGTCAGAGCCGACCCTGCCAAAGTCAAGGCAGTGGCCGAATGGCCCACTCCTACAACGAGAAAGCAACTCCAAAGGTTACGTGGTTTTGCCAACTTTTCCTGCATGTTTATTCGTGACTATAGTCGAGCAGCCGCCCCACTCACCAAGCTCACCTCAGTTAAAGTTCCCTTTTGTGTGGTCATCTGCAGCTGAGGCTGCTTTTTCTATGTTGAAGTGTTTGTTTTCCTCTGCCCCTGTGTTATCTGACCCTGATACTTCAGCCCCTTTCGTGGTCGAAGTGGACGCCTCCGACACTGGTGTCGGGGCAGTCCTCTCCCAGCGCTCAGCCTCCGACCAGAAGTTGCATCCCTGTGCCTTCTTTTTCCCGCCGGCTCTCCCCGGCAGAAAGGAACTATGATGTGGGCAACCGGGAGCTGCTGGCAGTAGTCTTAGCCCTGCAGGAATGGAGGCACTGACTGAAGGGCACGACTCACCCGTTTTTGGTATGGACTGACCACAGATACTTATCTTATCTCCGTTCTGCTCGCAGGCTCAACTCTTGCCAGGCTCGGTGGGCTCTTTTCCTGTGCCGGTTCAGCTTCACCCTCACCTATTGGCCAGGCTCACGGAACGTCAAGCCGGACGCCCTGTCATGTCAGTTTGCTCCTCCGGTTGAGGAGCCATCCGAGGGGACCATTCTGCCATCCTCCTGTGTGGTGGGAGCAGCCAGGTGGGAGGTTGAGAGGGTGGTCCAGGAGGCACAAGAGGACCATCCAGCTCCTGAGGATTGTCCACCGGATCGGCTGTTCGTTCCACCGCACGCCAGATCTTCAGTGCTCTAGTGGGGACATGATGCTAAGATATCTTGCCATCCAGGAGCACTTCAGACTCTAGGCCTCCTCCAGCAACGCTTCTGGTGGCCCTCCATGTCCACTGACACCAAGGAGTATGTCGCCGTCTGCGCCCGCAGTAAGGCATCCCACTGCACCCCTGCTGGCCTTTTCCACCCTCTTCCCATTCCTCATCGGCCTTGGTCTCACATCGCCATGGACTTCGTGACGGGTCTTCCCCCATCGGAAGGTAATACTGTTATCCTGACTATTGTTGACCGCTTTTCCAAGGCCGTACACTTCATTCCCCTACCTAAATTACCTTCTGCTCTGGAGACTGCTACACTACTCACCCAGCATGTTTTTAGATAGCATGGCCTTCCTCATTACATTGTTTCAGAGAAGGGTCCGCAATTTGCCTCTCGAGTTTGGAAAGCTTTTTACCTGACGTTGGGGACGTCGGCCAGTCTGTCATCAGGTTACCACCCGCAGACCAATGGCCAGACTGAGCGTGCTAATCAGGTACTGGAGGCGGCCCTTCGCTGTGTCTCTTCTCGCCATTCAGTCTCCTGGGCCTCCCACCTGCCTTGGGTTGAATATGCCCACAACTCCCTGGTTTGCTCCGCCACAGGTATGTCTCCATTCATGGATTATATTGGTTTCCAACCCCCTCTCTTCCTCACCCAGGAGAGGGATGTTGCTGTTCCCTCAGTGCAGGGACATCTTCGGCGTGCCCGCAGAGTCTGGCGTGAAGCCCGGGCAGCTCTCACTCGCACTGCTGCTCGCAACCAAAGACTTGCAGACCGTCATCGCACTCCAGCCCCGGACTACCAGCCCGGCCAGAAGGTCTGGCTGTCTTCCCGTGATCTCCCACTCCAGACTGAATCCCGCAAACTGGCACCCAGGAACATTGGCCCGTTTGTAATTTGATTATTAATCCCGCTGTGGTTAGGCTCAAGCTGCCTGCTGCCTTGAATGTCCACCCAGCATTTCATGTCTCCCTTCCCAAGCCAGTTTCCTCCAGTCCTTTGAGCCCTCCGGCCGAGCCCCCTCCTCCCCCTCGGAACATTGACAATCACCCTGCTTTCACCGTCCAGCGGTTGTTGGATGTGCGAAGGCGAGGCCGGGGGTTCCAGTACTTGGATTGGGAGAGGTACGGGCTAGAGGAGCGTTCATGGATCTCCCGCTCCCTTATTTTGGACCATGATCTCCTTAGGGACTTCTATGTTAGGTACCCGGACAGGCCTTGTAGGATGCCAGGAGGCGTCCGTTGAGGGAGGGGGGAGGTACTGTGATGATTCTGATGACGTACAACGTCCTCCACAACTTCTGTAGTCCTATTCAGCCACTTGTTAACAACCATCGTTTTTCAGACACGTAAACTCTTCAAAGTGTGATGATTCTGTTTAGTTTTGGTTTTGTTGTGTGCTTTTTTTGTGTTTTCTTCTGTCTCCCCCCTCCCTTCTCTGTTTTTAACTGCAGGGCTGGTGTGTGACTGTGGGTGTTTCTCAATCGCGAGTAAAGCTGCTCCAGAGCCACTATTTCAAGCATACTACGTCATCGAGTGCCGCCGAAGTACTGTTCCAATGTCCAGCATACTTGGAAATCTACCGAGCCCGGCGTACTTCGTTTGGAGAAGTTTCGAGGCTGCACATGTGTAGACTCCACCGTCTTAAAATCCCCACAATGCTTTGCGCACGGACCAATTTCCCAAAATCTGTGGCGGAAAATGTAAGGCGGGGCAGACGCACACCTGCACACCTGCTCGCCTGTTCCACTCTTTGTTTTCCGAAATGCCAGGAAGTATTCTTGCCTCGCTTCTGAAGCAAGACGCTCGGAAGACATGTGCTACCAAGCAAGCGTACTCGCCAGGGAGTTGGCTGGCTCCTCCCAGCAGCAGACGAGGCACACCTGTTTTCACTCACCTCTTCAACCTGTTGACATAAAAGCCCGGTCCTCATGCCACTTCCCTGCCAGATAATTCCGTCGTGTTCGACCCTCCGGTGTGTCTCGCTGTTCTCTTCGTCCCTGTGAGCTCGTCGCCTGGATTTTTGTCTCCTGTCCTTTCTGTCTCCGTGCCAGCCAGCTTCCCGCCTCCAATGCTGCTTAAAATAAACTTTTTGTTTTTGACCATCTCTCTCTCTAAGTCTTTTGCTTTGGGGTCCAATATCTCTAGGCCGTAACACAGAGATCACCAGTGGGGTAACTGCTGATGTATTTAATGTCGTAGAACAAAACGTGATCCGTCTCTTAAATGTGTGTCAACCACAGACCTTATTTCCAGATATTTTCCAAAATCCTATGGAGAAATCCCATTGACTCTGAGACGAGGGAACCAGTAGTGGTCAAATGCTAACTCACTTCCGGGTTTTAGGACTCGTCACTGCACCACTCTATTGAGACGATAGGTTGGGACGTGGGCGGGACGTTGTCAGGAGTTCAACGTAAAGCCAGTCCACATTTTAGTAATGACATCAAGAAAAAAGGGGGTACAATGGAGCCCCATTTTGAGAGATGTGGGTAAGGAGGAAAAGAGAGAGGGTTTTATTTTCTGACACTTTGTGAGTCTCCTTACACACCGGGGACACATACTTATGTATAAAAGACATAGAAAAGTGCCTTTTTCTTTGCATGATAGGTGACCTTGTTTGAAAGGGGCTTTGTAAATACAGTTTATTATTATCATTATTATAACCTGGCACAAGTCTTTCACACTGGTAAGGTCATCAAGGAAACCAAATAAGCGCTAATGTTGGGTTTATGAGGTTATGAAATTAAATGAAAAGGTATGTAAATGTGTGCAATGCAGTGTGAAAAGAGGTGCTTGATGGGGACAGATAATGTGGACTAAACTGTGAATCACTTTATTCTTTGAAGAAAAAATGTTTTCAATAACCATATCTTTATAGATTCCTTGACTTCTGACATGCTGACTATGTGATTGAAAAGTAAAACATGAAACCGTTTCACACTTTGCTTTTTCTTTGTTTCCAGACCTGTCATCACAATGAAAACACGATTTGCATAACTTCTTTGCACGCACTGAACTTGTTACTCATTCACTGTGTTACATCATGCAGTATAGTTTTAGTTATAGTTACATAAACTTTAGTTTTTTTTTGTTATCACCATTCACTGACTGTATATTCGAACTTCTGAATTACCGCACTTTGTCGTCAAATCAACGCAATCAAAAGAAATGTGGACATCATTAACAAATTGGTTGTAATCCTGCTCAGCACGGCTCTGTAAAATACACACATATTGCATTGCTTATTAATAAGCATTTACATTGTGTTTTGCATTTTGTTTGTCAGGACCGGATTGTATGTTCAAAGAGAGAATCCAGCTTCACTTTCTTTCTCTGCATCAGAAGTTTGGCTTTCAAAATGGAGCTAAAGAAATTGGAAAATATTGGAAGAAGAATGAATGGATTAAAAAAACAAACACAACTAAAAACACTCCATCAAATTTGATATTTGTGTTCATCAGGCTTCAGCTGTATTTGATGTGCATACAATAACTTTGTAGCTTTGTAATATCTGCATAACATTTCACATACAGCAAAGAGAGGTGCACATAAAGTACAGCACCACCTGATAATGTCCTATGAATATGAAGTCACCCCATGAGCTTAAAAATAATTAGAAAACGTTCTGAAGTGGTGTTTTGAAAGGACTCAGGCTTCTGTCGTGCCTCGCTGGCACTCTTATGGCTGAGATGACCTTTGACAGCAGGCTGTTTACACCTGTCAGAATGTCACTGAGCATGCTACTGGGCTTCCCCCCCGCTTACTGCTGTTAATGTTTCCTCTCCACAAATGTATTTGTGTACCATTTCAGGTTGTTGACTCTGAAAATGACTGAGATGATGGGTTTACAAAGAACAACTGGTTCTGACACCACACAATCATATTTCTGAGTAGTTTCCAACTAAAAAGAGGCATTCTTTATTCAAAACATCTCCAACAAATACTTTATAGAAAGCGTGGCAAACTCATATTTCATCGAAGTTTTACCAAAGTTCAAATCACAAGGAGAGGGGGCTTTTATCTTTTTGAGTGAAATGCCACATTTTATTGTCAAGGTTTTGTTTAATACATCTAATCATCGGCAATGTGAGTGAATTCCTACACTGATGTAATAAGTCATTCTAGAGCTGTGGTGGTACTTAGAATATATTTGTTTTAGCATTCACACACATTTGTAAAAAATGTTTATTTATTGTGCTGGAACGCTTTCTATTTAATGTCAGTATTAGCTGGTGGGGCATGAAGTCAGTACTTACAACTGTTCTGATCAACTGTGGTATGTTGTTAAAATATAAAACATGTGAGACACAAAGAAACAAATGTATAGATCTCCTCTAGGTGCTACTTTGTAATATAGTGCAGTGAGGAGTGCCGTATTTATCCCTTGCAGTAAAACGCAGGCCACAGTGGTATTCAGGATATCTCCATATGGTCAATTGCACAATGGCTTTCCTGTATGAGGTTTAAAAGTCCTGTTGCTATCCAACCAAATATTCAGATAGCTAAGACTGAACAGTTTCAGTTTATCTACCATTATGTTTACAATTGGTAGAAAGATGTCAAATAAATGAATGTGTTCGTTAAGCCTTCGTTAGCATTCTGTATACATTGTGTGGGTTCTGCAGGGGAGCATGAAGAATGTTATGAAACAGCCAGACTGGATTGTATCATCTGCACATTCATGGAAATGTCCTCGTTTGGGTTATGATTCCTATTAGAAATCACTGCTCACATTGTTTGAGACCTTCTATTAGGTGTCACGCATGTTCAAAAAGCACTGTTCAATATCTCTTGGAAAGTCCCATTGCTGACAGCTGTGGGTACATATTCAGCACCTGCCCCCCCCGCATCTACAGTTGACTGGATTAAACAGAAAACCCCGCTACTATAAAGTTCTCTGTGAAAAATAGGACCAGACACTGATCAGTTTGACGTCATTTAGGTTTGAAAAGGCTGTAAGTTATTTAGTGTGCTCTTACTCATGATTTATTGTCAATGGTGGTCTCAAACATGTGATACAGTGGGATCAAAACCTCTCAAACATTGTCAACACAAACTGATCTTGAGGACCTCCATGATGGAAGGGTTGTTTGCAGTTGTATTGTGGAGTTAGACTGCATTAGGTCAAACTAGCTTTATATAAGGACCGATGAGGGAACACATGTATTATGCCAGCATCACATCACACATGTTGAGGTGTGTTAAGAAAAAGAAATTCTACATTTAGAAACAAGAGTAGTTCGACTGCGAGTTCAGACTTTTTATATTCACTGACTTCGGTCAGGTCATTCCATAGAAGAGTAAAGCTTTTACCATATTTAACTCTTCTGTAAAAGAATTATACTGCAAATAGAAAGTTTTCTTTGAGATTCTGAATTGAAATTGTAATGTCAGTGGCCCTGGCAGAGTTTGCCCTCTAATGAAACAGACACTCACCCCCACGGCCCTCACATCCAACACATTGTCAGGGAAGGAGTGAATCATCAGCATATCGACAATATCATTTTCACTCTGAATCATACTCCCAAAGTCATCAGCGGAATAGAGGCCAAATGTATGCCTGTGCTGAAGTTGCAGAATCCGAAAGTACGATCATCAAAGCTTTCGCGGATATTCACACGAGAACGCCGTTCACACCGGCCGATGCCTGGCTGCAACAACATGATGTACTGTTTCCAGGACACGTCCACATCGCATATGATCGACAAATCATCACAACTTCAGCAAAACACATTACTTCAAATGTATTTAAAAAGTGAATTCTGTATTCCTGCCAATGACTGGTTGAAACAAGCCTTCAGTATCAATGGCCTCACAGTCAGCTTGAAATGAATGGAAGGTAGATAACGGCAATCAAGAGGAACATTTGTGCTTTAGAAAAAAGCTAGCATTAATTTCAAATAGAATGTACTTACAGAACAAATATATATATATATATATATATATTGAATACATTATTGTAATGTTTTTTACATGAGAAAGTTGCCACAGGAGGATAATCAAACGACTGGTGGCTGGATTCCATTTAGCCTGTTAAACATACGTGCATAACATAAAGTAGTGATCTATAAAGTAATGAAATCAAATACAGTGTTCAATTTGAATTTAAATGTTCATTGTAAAGAACATTCATTTTCATTTCTCACTTTAAAGCTCGCTGAAAATGCTCAGATTCATTTTGTAACAATAATAGCTTTGATTTGAGAATGTTAAATAGACCTAGTAGTTATTATTCTTTATAACCTCTTTATATTTTGAAACAAAGTAATAGGAATACTTGCAAAGTAACTTACTGCTATGGATCTTAATGTAATACATAATATACATACATATAAATATAATATACATAAATATATATATAATAGTTTTATTATTTTTGTTTATATGAAATATATATATAAATGTATATATGCATTTATATGTATATACATCTATATCAATCATATATATTTATTTATTACATATTTAACTAAGACCAACATCTTTCCCTATACTTTAAATAGAGACGCTACTATTGACTGATTCAAATGAAAATAAATGCAAAAAGTTGCATCTGTGTACCAATGCGTAGAATGATGGCATGTTGTGTCAGGATGTACGTCTGATGCTTGCTGAAGTCACCACTTTGAACATTAGCAGGCTGAACTTATGGTAAAGGTGTTATTGAGTGAGGGCTGTGTCAACGTTGGCACTGATGGCTTGTTTGCTTTGCTCTGGTGTAAAACAGCATACTTTCCATATGTTCTCAGGTTGTCACAGCGCGTATGGAAAGTGTACAGTTTTCGATGCACTCTGTTATTGTGCTGTGATTTGCTGAGATCTCCGTGCCTCACCTTTCCTCCTCTCCCGCTGAGGTACAAATACCGAGGAGGTCTGGGCCTCCTGCTCGGAGACTGAGGCCGGCTGAGTGTGAACCTAAACAATTATCATAGTAAGATGATAAACATATTTTTTCAAACAGTTCAACTGAAACTACAACTTCACTTCTTCAAACTTTCCAAAAATGCACACATGATGTTTTATTTGTGATGGTGAAGTAGGCCTACACCTATTTCTTTCTTTTATTGTTTTTCTCTTTTCTAACTTTTGTTTTGTTTTAAACCTGAATAGCACAGCCGTGCAGGCGTCTAACAACGAGGTCTGTTTGACTTTTTCTCAAGCTTTCAGTTGCCAAAAAAACACAATACCATATTTCCTGTGGAATAACCCCCCCCTCTAAATGATTTCACAGTATCTCCCTCGAAGAAACTGAGAAAAAGAAGACAGAGTCAAGAGGAGCTTCTGCATGAGACACGGTAAGCTCCAACCTTACTGTTTTACAGCAAACCTCAAATCATCTGACTCGCTCGTGACAGAGTGAAAGGAAATAAATGAAATATGTGCAGGGTTAGAGAATGTGTTTAGAACAGTTGATACATGCCTAAATATTTCATATAGTGGATATTAACAGCAGTCACAAAGCTTCTTTCTTTAAATAATCTGCAAATGACCTTAAAACATCTTTGAATGAACGTGGAAAAGACATAAAGGTGTTAAGGGTTTTATGGTCAAATTTGAGTTCAGTTCATTAGCAGTGAAATATTATCTATAATTGTATGATATACATATAATAAATCATTATATGCGAATTGTGGCAGAGGGTGTGAATACGCCCATTGGCTGTAGGGTTTTTACATGTAAGTTAGCTTTGGTAAAATAACATAAAATAGAACAGTAATGTAATATCATGTAATGAAACTGTACGAGCTCAGGCTCCTCCACTGAAATCCGCCTCTGATGTCTTTAAATAGACAGAAACTGTCTCCTCGGAGTCTAAGAGAGATAAAAGAGACACATTTACTCAGAATGAGCTTTGTTTTTTCTGTCCGGCCTCTAATTTCGCTTTTTTTGACAACTACTTGATAAATATGGACCAGAACCGATTCAAAAGGTCAAGGAAAGAACCCTCTTTGGTTGAACTGGTCCCCATATTGGCACTGAAATATGATCTGGTGTATGGAGTGCAAGGGTTTTCCTTGTGCTGTCTAATACCATAAGTACCAACATATTAAAATGTTATATTATATATATTATTATATTATATATCATTCAATTAAATTCTCCGTACAGATTCATCATTTACAAAACAGGCAGTGCTGATAAGTGCGGTATATACATTTAAACTTCCATGAAACTCTTTAAAAGCCCACATTTTGATATAACTGATTCACAGTTCACAGATCATGTGACCATAATATTTTAAAAATACATCAGTATTTTAAAAACTGACATATGTTTAATGCCTCCATGTCCCACACAAACATTAGCTGTGCTTAACACAGGAAACATGATGATGATGTTTGAAGTACACAGAGGTGGGAAGTAACTAAGTACATTTACTCAAGCACTGTACTTAAGTAAGTTTGAGGTAATTTCACACAAGTATTACCATTTTTGGTTACTCTGTACGTTTACTCCAGTACAATCTAATCAAGTGTTGAATCAGACTTTAGTTCCACCTGGAGTAAATCCACCAGCTACCCTGCAGTCTACAAAGTCATTCAGACTAGCTGCACCTTCACCAGCTTTGAGAACACTTTCATGATCAATCATTATAAAACATATCATATATATTATTCTGAAATGGACCAATCTGCACAATGACTACTTTTACTGTCGCTACTTTCACTATATTTTGATGAGAATACTTTTCTACTTTTACTTGAGGAACATTTTGAATGCAGGACTTTTACTGTAACAGAGTATTCCTACACTCCTACACTGTTACTTTGACTTATATTCAAGTACAAGATCTGAGTATTCCCTCTACCTATGCACATATATATAACATGTCATTGAATGTGGAGCCACCTGGATATATTTACTGATGTCTCTTGACATTTTCAGTAGCAGTAAAGTAAGTTGACTTACTTTAAACTCATTGCTGCTCATTGCATTTATGTGAGTTTCACTGCGGACTAAAAACCAATGAGATCCCAAGCGTCGGGTTGGTCTCAAGCTAATCAGGGAAATGTCCGTCAAACCGATTTTCCAATTCCTGAACACAATCATCAGCATCAGAATCAGAATTCCTTTATTTGGGGAAATTGACATTGTTACAGCAAAAGTAAAGAGCCAATAATAGCTAAATATTAATAAGGAGGTATGCATAAAATATTAAAGATACAAATTGAAATTACACAAATTACAATTGATAAAAATACACATCCAGGTGAACAACAAAAAATACCAGTAACAGTATTTAAAATAAACAAGTGTAGCATGAATAAAGTAGTGCGATAGCAGCCGGGTAACAGTAGCACAAGCGCAAGTATATTGTGCTTTTATTAGAGATTTATTACAGTAGTTAAATTGTCTAACTACGAAATAGCAGCCAGTAATAATTATTATTATGAAGTGGTATTGCATATAGATGTGTGATAGTCTTTGTCTTTGTTGTTAAATGTGTTTATCATGTTTATTTATATACAGGTTTGCCTTTAGCAGACGGACTGGAAAGGGGGAGGGAGAGGTTATAGGATGCATTAGAGGCTGCGGGACAACAAAGCTTTGTTTTATGTATCGCTCAAACAGTTGGCTGGGTTCATTTAGATCAAAGATCACAGATTTAGTATGACTTGAATTAGAACTATGAGTAATAAACCCACACAGTTAGAGTAGTCGCTGTATGAGGCGCCTGCAAGTTTCCACACTGTAATGTGGCTGATTTCAATATCCTACAGGAAATACTTCTTCAAACCCTTTGTGGCCAACACATGGTGACTCACAGCCAAATATCAACCATCACATCAAATCATTTGGAGTGTCGTGTTGTGACTAAAGCTCTCCTCACTTTGATTTGGCTCTAGTAGGAGAGATAAAGTCAGGAAAGGAAGCCATAATGAGATGTGAGTGAGAAGCCACAAACATGCTGAGCCCTCTCACTTTCTTCTGAATTCCTGTTTCTGTGGGTGTGCATTTGCACAACTCATGTGAGGTCGCCTGTTTGTTTTTTGCAAAGATGCACACAACGTGCAGCCTTCGAGAAATCTCTGATGTGACAGTCAGCTGAAAGAAAGGACCCCGCTCTAACACTTTACATGATAACTTCTGACCTGCTTCATGGAGAGATATGTCATGTAGTAACCTTTCATATGAATTGAAGCTTTAAATGCATTCATTACATAACAAGAGTTCAAATAGAGTTTAAAATATGGGAGAAGAGACGCCAAGGATGAAGTACCAGGTGTAAATGAGGAATAAAAGGTCATTGCTTAAGTTCTTCCAGTGACATGTAAGAAGTGGAAGAACAATTGATTTCATAATAGTAGAATATAATAGGTACCTTAGCCACGTGCTTATTATTGGGACCTGGTGCTCCACTAACCTTAACCTGCTTCATCAACCCGATCCACTCTTTACTGTCACATCAGGAAACAGTGAATTGAAAGGCTTTTACAGATACGTCTTGAGAAATTAGCAAACCACAAACAATTCAATTTTGAAAGACATTCCAGAACAAGCGCACAGCATTTGCTGCTTCTTACATTAAGGCAAGGCAAGCTTATTTATATAGCACCTTTCAACACAAGGCCATTCAAAGTGCTTTACAAAAAACGAAAGACATTAAGAAAATGACATTTAAAATCAGTCATTAAAAAGAAAAGATAATCAAATAAACATTAAAAGAAAAAATACATGAATAAAAGTTCCAGTGCAGTTTAAGATGTGAATAGTTCTATTAAAAGCAGCGATTAAAGCTCACCTATTACGCAAAATCCACTTTTTCATATTGTTATACACAGTGGCGAACTGGACCTTCTGTAGACACACAGGTACGCTCTCATTCAGTGCAACGCCCAGGGCATTCAATCAAGGATGTAGAATACCTTTGTTGAAGGATATTACGAATACGATTCTCATTTATTCATTTTATATACATTTTATTACATTGTATTACATTATTTATATAATTAAATCGATTTTTTGTTTGTTTTACCTGAGTGTTCCAGGGTGTTCTCTGAATACCTTGAAGGCCCTGACGGTTCGCCACTGGTTATACATCAACATGTGTCCCCTCTTCTTCATGTCTCTTCTACATCAACATGTGTCCCCTCTTCTCCATGTCTCTTCTACATCAACATGTGTCCCCTCTTCTTCATGTCTCTTCTACATCAACATGTGTCCCCTCTTCTTCATGTCTCTTCTACATCAACATGTGTCCCCTCTTCTTCATGTCTCTTCTACATCAACATGTGTCCCCTCTTCTTCATGTCTTCTCTACATCAACATGTGTCCCCTCTTCTTCATGTCTTCTTCTACATCAACATGTGTCCCCTCTTCTCCATGTCTCTTCTACATCAACATGTGTCCCCTCTTCTTCATGTCTCTTCTACATCAACATGTGTCCCCTCTTCTTCATGTCTCTTCTACATCAACATGTGTCCCCTCTTCTTCATGTCTCTTCTACATCAACATGTGTCCCCTCTTCTTCATGTCTCTTCTACATCAACATGTGTCCCCTCTTCTCCATGTCTCTTCTACATCAACATGTGTCCCCTCTTCTTCATGTCTCTTCTACATCAACATGTGTCCCCTCTTCTTCATGTCTTCTCTACATCAACATGTGTCCCCTCTTCTTCATGTCTCTTCTACATCAACATGTGTCCCCTCTTCTTCATGTCTCTTCTACATCAACGATGTGTCCCCTCATTCTTCATGGCCTCTTCTACATCAAAATGTGTCCCCTCTTCTTCATGTCTCCTTCCTACATCAACATGGGTGTGTCACCCTCTTCTTTCATGTCTACTCTACATCAAACATGTGGTCCCCGTCTTCTTCCTGTCTCTGTCTACATTCAACATGTGTCCCCTCTTTTTCATGTCCTCTTCTACATCAACCTGTGTCCCCTCTTCTTCATGTCTCTTCTACATTCAACATGTGTCCCTTCTTCTCATGTCTCCTTCTACATCAACATGTGCTCCCTTCTTCTTCATGTCTCCTTCTACATCAACATTGTGTCCCTCTTCTTTCTTCGATGTTCTCTTCTACATCAACATGTGTCCCCTCTTCTTCATGTCTCTTCTACATCACCATGTGTCCCCCTCGTCTTCTGTCTCTTCTACATCAACGATGTGTACCCCTCTTCTTCCATGTCTCCTTCTACCTCAACATGTGTCCCCTCTTCTTCATGTCTTCTTCTACATCAACATGGTGTCCCTCTTCTTCATAGTCTCTTCTACATCACCATGTGGTCCCCTCTTCCTCCATGTCTCTTTCTACATCAACATGTGTCCCCCATCTTTCATGTCTCCTTCGACATCAACAATTGTGTCCCCCTCTTCTTCATGTCTCTTCTACAGTCAACATGTGTCACCCTCTTCCTTTCATGGTACTCTTCTACATCACATGGTGTCCCCCTCTGTCTTCATGTCTCTTCTACATCAACATGTGTCCCCTCTTTCTCCAGGTCTCTTCTACATCACTGTGCCCCCTCTCTTCGATCTCTTTACTCAACATGTGTCCCCTCTTCTTCATGTCTTCTCTACATCAACATGTGTCCCCCTCTTCTTCATGTCTCTTCTACATCAACATGTGTCCCCTCTTCTTCATGTCTCTTCTACATCAACATGTGTCCCCTCTTCTTCATGTCTCCTCTACATCAACATGTGTCCCCTCTTCTTCATGTCTCTTCTACATCAACATGTGTCCCCTCTTCTTCATGTCTCTTCTACATCAACATGTGTCCCCTCTTCTTCATGTCTCTTCTACATCAACATGTGTCCCCTCTTCTTCATGTCTCTTCTACATCAACATGTGTCCCCTCTTCTTCATGTCTCTTCTACATCAACATGTGTCCCCTCTTCTTCATGTCTCTTCTACATCAACATGTGTCCCCTCTTCTTCATGTCTTCTCTACATCAACATGTGTCCCCTCTTCTTCATGTCTCTTCTACATCAACATGTGTCCCCTCTTCTTCATGTCTCTTCTACATCAACATGTGTCCCCTCTTCTTCATGTCTCTTCTACATCAACATGTGTCCCCTCTTCTTCATGTCTCTTCTACATCAACATGTGTCCCCTCTTCTTCATGTCTCTTCTACATCAACATGTGTCCCCTCTTCTTCATGTCTCTTCTACATCAACATGTGTCCCCTCTTCTTCATGTCTCTTCTACATCAACATGTGTCCCCTCTTCTTCATGTCTCTTCTACATCAACATGTGTCCCCTCTTCTTCATGTCTCTTCTACATCAACATGTGTCCCCTCTTCTTCATGTCTCTTCTACATCAACATGTGTCCCCTCTTCTTCATGTCTCCTCTACATCAACATGTGTCCCCTCTTCTTCATGTCTCCTCTACATCAACATGTGTCCCCTCTTCTTCATGTCTCTTCTACATCAACATGTGTCCCCTCTTCTTCATGTCTCTTCTACATCAACATGTGTCCCCTCTTCTTCATGTCTCTTCTACATCAACATGTGTCCCCTCTTCTTCATGTCTCTTCTACATCAACATGTGTCCCCTCTTCTTCATGTCTCTTCTACATCAACATGTGTCCCCTCTTTTTCATGTCTCTTCTACATCAACATGTGTCCCCTCTTCTTCATGTCTCTTCTACATCAACATGTGTCCCCTCTTCTTCATGTCTCTTCTACATCAACATGTGTCCCCTCTTCTTCATGTCTCCTCTACATCAACATGTGTCCCCTCTTCTTCATGTCTCCTCTACATCAACATGTGTCCCCTCTTCTTCATGTCTCTTCTACATCAACATGTGTCCCCTCTTCTTCATGTCTCTTCTACATCAACATGTGTCCCCTCTTCTTCATGTCTCTTCTACATCAACATGTGTCCCCTCTTCTTCATGTCTCTTCTACATCAACATGTGTCCCCTCTTCTTCATGTCTCTTCTACATCAACATGTGTCCCCTCTTCTTCATGTCTCTTCTACATCAACATGTGTCCCCTCTTCTTCATGTCTCTTCTACATCAACATGTGTCCCCTCTTCTTCATGTCTCTTCTACATCAACATGTGTCCCCTCTTCTTCATGTCTCTTCTACATCAACATGTGTCCCCTCTTCTTCATGTCTCCTCTACATCAACATGTGTCCCCTCTTCTTCATGTCTCCTCTACATCAACATGTGTCCCCTCTTCTTCATGTCTCTTCTACATCAACATGTGTCCCCTCTTCTTCATGTCTCTTCTACATCAACATGTGTCCCCTCTTCTTCATGTCTCTTCTACATCAACATGTGTCCCCTCTTCTTCATGTCTCTTCTACATCAACATGTGTCCCCTCTTCTTCATGTCTCTTCTACATCAACATGTGTCCCCTCTTCTTCATGTCTCTTCTACATCAACATGTGTCCCCTCTGTGGAAAGAGACTCTGAAAGTTTCAGGAACAAAGATTCTCTCTCTTTTTGATCCATTTCTATAAAAACCTGTCTGAAAATGAGCTGATCAGATTTTGGCCACTTTATGATGTCATAATGAAGTTTTGTTTTGTGTAACTATTAGCCAATCAGCAACCAAGGTAACCCCCCCCCCCCCCCCCCCCGTGGGCGTGCGGAGGGGCTCCTTATTTTCATCTAAAGTAACAGCACTTTGGAAACAGGGCTGAAACAGAGGGGATTATGGGTAATGCTGCAATGATCTGTTTGGTGTTCCAGCCAAACACTTCAGAGACATGTTTTATCTGAGACGTGTGATATATTGATGAAACACAGGATAATAGGGGACCTTTAAATGGGGGAAATAGCATTGGACGTCGAGCATGTTCCTTTATTTTTGATCTACAAGTTAATACATGGAACAACATTGTTTTTTTTAAGGTATTCTTCAGGCCAGTAAGGGCCTTTAATAGAGATGTGTAGAGTTGAGAGGGCAAGACAGAAGGGAGGACTTTGCTTGAATGTTCGGCCGGTTGGGATTCGAACCGTCTTTTTAACAAAGTATAATTATGTATAACAACCTTAAATAAGCTCCGTTATCAAATATGTTTTGCAGCCCCAGACAAACTTAATTTGGGGGCAGAAGTGATCAGGGCTGTCCTAGCAGCTCTCTTTCTTACATGTGGCAGCAGCTTTGAACCTGCATTATGTGTTTAAGATTTGACCGTGTGGTAAAGCTACGTTTACAAGGTAAACTATCTCAATACTTATTCCACCACGGTTAAAATCAAATGTTTCAGTATCCCTTTAAATACACTGCTGCGTCCACTGTAACCTTTAAGGTGGGCCATTAGTGGTTTGAACTACTCAGTGAAAGACAATTAAAGAGTGAATTACACTGCACAATATGTTTGATACGTTTCTATTAAAAAAGTCCTGATTTCAAGTCATTATTCAAATCAAAAGGAACTGAAGTAAAGCTGACTACACACATTTATTCATACAACAAAGTGTGAGAGTGCTTGATGTTTAAAAGCTGGAGTATCAATTTAAGAATGAAGAATATGACAGCTTGGTGGAACTGAGAGCTGAGTATAACACTTTTCCAGGAAAGATACCATCTGACTTGGAAATAGCCTCCAGGCATCTTCGACAGGTGGTTACAGGAACACCCTGCTGCACTAAAGTGGAGCAGCTTCCTCTCACTCATTCTGTAGACTGCTGTGGTGGTGCTCTGTGTGCTCTGTGTGTGTGTGTGTGTGTGTGTGTGTGTGTGTGTGTGTGTGTGTGTGTGTGTGTGTGTGTGTGTGTGTGTGTGTGTGTGTGTGTGTGTGTGTGTCAGTGCACCTGCAACCACAGCCTCTGTGTCAGAAGGCCTGCAGCAGGAAATGTTTTGAACCACTACAGACTTGTACATGGCTGCAGTGAATGCTGCATGCTGATTGGCTAAAGCTTGTTGCATTATTTTGAGATAAACACATATTGACTTCACACAATACATACATTAAGGAAATAAATACTTTAAATAATTAGTGAGCATTAATTAACGCAAAAAGAATATTCAAACAGTTCAGGTTCATTGCTGCCTGTGGTTTAGGGATCAGCAACTCTCAGACGATCCCCCAAAATGTTACTGGTCTCAGAATCAGCATCTGAGGACGGCTGAGAACAATGACAGGAAGTCATACACTTTAGCTTTTGGAATGTTCTGGCCATCCCTTGACTTCTTCGCTCTTAACCCAAACCAGAATGTCAGACCTCAAGCCAATGTAAGTGTAGCACGCCATCTACAGGTTAAACTGTATAACAGCACACAAACTAAATATCAGTAGATAGGATTAATTCAGTGCACGTGTAATAAAGTTAGATGAACATGTCATTGTAAATAAATGTAAATAACTAAAAATTAAATAGTAGGGGTGTCTGTTTTTATCTAGCTATGCATTACATGCAGTGGCGGCTGGTGCATTTTTCTCCAGGGGGGGCTCTACACAAACTCAAAACATGTCATACGCAGGGCTAGCTCAAAGGCACACAGCACTTGATACAGTCTATTATTTTAGTGCCTGTTTTTGTCAACCTCCTTATTATGCTTACTGATCCCTATCCTGTAGCCCTCATTGGACAGCTGTGTTTACTTTCCTACACATGGCTAGTCGCATAGCATCATCCATGTGGACTCTAGTTTGTTCATGCTTTTTTGTTTTTTCTGATATGTGCTTTAAGTCACTCACATCTGTCTGGATCCATGCTGGGTCTGGTACATAGACCGGTCTGATCCTGATGTTTGAAAAGGGAGGCAGGGGAAGCTAAATGTAGCACTGGTGTTGCTACAGGTAGTTAGCCTTCTTGCTAAAGCAGCTCCTTGAAAAAGAGCACGTATACTGCCTTCCTCTGTCCTTGACTCCTGCCTATGTCCGGCTGATCCGGTCCGAGCTCTTTTACTCTCAGCTTTCCCTCCAGTGTCCTCCTCTCAAAGGATGTTTCTTTAAGTGATTAAACATCATTTTCCTTCTCCATATTCGCTATCCAGTTTTGTTTACACTCCGTCTCCATCTAACTCTCTCATTAAAACGTCAATCACTCGGTTACACTTTTCATTCGCCCTGTACGATGGGCGCTGCAAGTGATGAAAATGGGGGATGTTGGCTTATCTGGCACCCGCAGCTCACAGCCAAAGTGCGAGCGAGCGAGGGAGAAAGGGAGGGTGCACTGGAACCGGCGCTGTTGTTATTAGCATCTGGTGCTAGCTGCTCTAACGGAAGAAGAAGATGTTTCTACAATGATGTGGAGGGAGAGTCCTCTCCAGTCAGACTGAGAGGCTGATAACTACAGCTCAGTGAGGTAAAGGACTCTGAGTGTTTAGATAGTTCACTTTAATCTAAGTTATCTCAGTGGGTCTCAAACGTTTTGATCACAATTTATGTAAACACATATTTCCAAGGCACACCTTTATAATTATTGGGATAAAACAAGTTTGAAATCATTCCAATGTATACTATAGGACAGTAAACCAGACATATCGTTTTAAACTGGAGAGATAAAAACATATGCATAAATAAAATAGTAAAATAAGATATGAATGAACAACAAAAATAAAATACGTTACATGTATTTGTTATTGGCTATGGTAGGTTATTGGTTATGTTCACATACTTATTTAATTATTAAAATGTAAACCGATCTTTTTCATATGGGTGTTTAGAGTTGTACCCCCTAGATCTAGTCTCTAGTAATTCTGCTTAAAGTGCACCAGATTGAAGCATTTTACTTTAAAATGTTCAAACATTTCTTCCAGGTAGTGCTGTCAAAATTATCGCGTTAACGGCGGTAATACATTTTTTGAATTAATTGCGTTAAAATATTTAACGCATTTAACGCATGTGCAGAATGGCCCGCCCCATACGTGCCACCAGTGGCAGCGCCAGGGTATGGCTGGGGTAGGCTACACCCATACCAAGAAATGGCTTAGCCCCACCATGAAAAATGATGTTAAAGTAAGCAAAATAAAGTCCGCCAACTCGCGCGGAGTAAATTGCACAGACAGTAGTTCGTAAGATTGATTTCAGTAGCCACTTGTCAGGAAATACCGAAGATCAGAAACGGTTTTGAAAACTTTTGTCACGTAGTGATCGTCTTCTCAATAGAACATCTTTGATAATGTCGGTGTTGTTGCAGGAAGTCCCGACGGAGAATACTTTTGCTGTAGTACAGGTAACACATAACTGGTACGCAGGTTATGTGCGTAATCTGAAACTTGTGTCACAAAGCGCATTTGCGTACCGACGTACTTGTGAAGCTTTTCCAGAAGGCGGTTAGATCACCGGACGACAGAGTCGGTCTCCGTGTGCACAGACAGGGCTGCTGTTAACGTCGGTCTGTACAACGGAATTGTGCCAAAACTACGCCAACCGGCTGCGGAGGGAGACTCTCCCCCCCCCCCCCCCCCCTTCACTGGAGAACTGCGCTAAAACAGCTGATCACAACGTTCACACTCTGTGGTCACGAAGTACTCCACTAGCCGCCGCCGACACCCCCCCCCCCCCTCTGTCGACTTTCCTGAAGTACTCCCCCGTTGATAGAAATCAACACGTAATGAATTAAGACCCCACGGTTTGATGATTGATAGGTGTGTGGGTTGTCTTTCATTTTGACACGCAGAAAAATGTTATAATAAACATAGATACTGTATGTTAAATGGATATATCCGCCTTCTTTCATTTATCTTTCCATTCCCACAACAATATACATAAAGAAATGGCATATTTTGGGGTTCCTTTAAAAGTTGGACTGTTGCACTGTTGTAGCTTCAGTGGTTCTCAGGTTACAGTAACATAGCAGTGAATATAAACAGACTGATTAATGTGAATATTACTGTAAACTAACCTGTGTAAAAGTTTCTCGAACAAATGTAATTTTTTTGGTGGAAGAAGCATGTATCATTTTTTTACCCTGCCCCTCAAAGAATCGGAATTGAGAACCGTTAAGAACCGGAATAGAAAAGTAGAATCGGAATCGGAATCAGAATCGTGGAAATTCAAACGATACCCAACCCTACTTATCAGTGACTTTAGACATCGTAAAACCATTTTTATCTATATTTTATCGCAGATTATACATTCAACTGACACCAACTATATAATATGTACCTTGTTCATTACAAAATAAATGTACACAATTATTAACATTTAAATATTTTTTAATGACAATCTAGAATTTTGGAAGAGGTGGGGCGGCGCCCCTAGCACCCCTATGGGCCGCCCGCCACTGATTACATGCTTCACCTTTTACAGACGGTACACATGCTCTCAAATGAATTATCAATGTGAACCATTTTTTTAAAAGCCCTCTTGAATTAATAAGTATTGAGTGTAACAAATGACTAATTTGTTCACCTGACTAGGGATAGGTATCGAGAACTGATAGTAAATTAGTACTTGTACCTAATTGGTCAGTACCTACGTTTTGATAATCTCCTAAATAATCTGTTTACTTGTTAAGCGACGGATGGTGATGAGCGCACTGCTTGGCATTCAAAGCATTTTAAATGCTGAGCCTCATCTCTCAATGCTCTGATTCAGTATGTGATCCCCACAGTCAAAGCCGACAAGGAAAAACATGCATGTAAAGGAGGTGTTTGACTGCTGTCAGCAAGGTTAGCTTTACACTGTTGTCCCTCAATATCTATGTTTATGTATATGCTCTGTACTAAGTGCAGCCTCCCATGTCCAATGGGGGGAGAATAACACAGAAACAGACATGGGAGTGTCACATGACAAGTTTATTGTCAAAGACTTGCAGCGCTTCACTACAGCCAGGACCAGCCCGTGGCATAGGCAGTATAGGCGAATGCTAAAGGTGCATCCATCCATGGGAGGCACCACAAATAGGGGGGGAATAAAACATTCCTGGCGGTCCGACGTGAATGTAATTGCTTGCCTGGTGTCCGCTTGGATACAGTTGTTTTGCGGTCTATGTCGCCAGAGAATCATACCCTGGTGTGAGCGTCCTGTTAGAGGTAACTATAGTAATACACAACCCAGTCTCGTAAAAAAACGTGTAATAACTACGTTGGTCCACAACGTAGGACGTAGTATTTCTACAAAAACGCCTCTGAAATTGTAGGATCCCTACGTTTTTTTTCACCATTTATTCCAATGGCTGGCGTCTATGTCACGTGATCTTCACATTTCTCCCTGCAGAAAAAAAAAACATGGCCGACATTCGTTTTATTCTCGGTGTAAAATGCCTATTTTAAGGTTACTTTGGCCATTAAAATGCGTTTTGATGTCATTTGATGCGAGAAATATGAGTTGTTATTTCAGATTATGTGTGTAGTGGATGTACATGATCTTTAGTTTGCTAGTTATTACGAAGATTACTTCAGGAAATTGTGTCTATACAACGTTTTCATTGTTACCAAGGTGGTTGCCAGGGACGCTGCTATCGATATTATCTCTGTTATGTTGTGTAAAATGGTGTTATCTTTATTGCTACCCCCTTCCCCGTCAATGTATAGTGTTGGTCCACAGTGCAAACGTATTAGTTTAACAAAATCCGCATCTAAAATTGTGGCATCGTGTGGTGCTGAGAGATGGGAGTCGGAGGCGGGGTATCAAAGGTACAAGCTAGACTTTTATTTAGCATCTCAAAACACATGTAAACAGCTTCATGCCCGGGAAGCGAAGACCGGCGGAGACAGGAAGTCCGGCTCACTAAAATGTCCGTGCAGAACAATACCCTAACCCATAGATCCGTGGGTGAATAATGTCAATCACCACAATAGATACGTTATTTTCCCCTGTGCAATTCTCCATTTACTCAACAATAACACATAATTATCCTTGTGTTTATTTATTTGTTTGATTAATAAACACAAGTTGGAGTCCGTCAGGACCGAGGGTCGGAGCAGCTCATTTGCTTTACAGAATATTACACCCGGAAGTAAGTATTCTCTCCGCTTCGCTTGACAAACCCAAGCCCCCAGGAAGTGCGCTGGACTCTGATGAAAATATTCGTGCTGGCCAAACGGCGGTACTACACTTCCGTTTGGTTGCCAAGCCCGGAAACACTTTTTCCCATTGACTTACATTGGGAAAGAGTGGTCTGTAAATCGTTGGATAATTTTTTTTAAACTACCCAGTATGAACACTTGTATAGCCCTTATTAAAAACATTCGTTCCTCAAGTTGTAAAAATGTGCTAATAACGTTATTCTGAGAGTTATTTCCCTCTGCATTATGAACGTGCATCTAACCCACGGGACCGCGCCGCCCGGCACGTTCATGTTACGTGTCCCGACCAATCAGAGCACACTGTGCTCACAGGAAGGGTGGGGGCTGGAGCTATTGGAGCTACAACGAGCCGTTAAAGGCAGAGAGTGAAATTCAGTGAATACACGTAGTTTACAGAGATGCTGTTTGAGAAACCAATGTGAGTTGCGTTTATCTTTACCCATGGATGCACAATAAGAACGGACCCATATCGTCTTACTGCCATCCCACGGAGCTGTAATAATGGATATATTGCACATGTTTGCTGTAATTCATTATCATACTACATGGGCTGTATGATTAAATCTTGTACCGTAAATGTTGTATTAAATAAAGTTAATATTACTTATTATTATAAGTATATATATATACAGTGCAATCATTCTTTCATGCTAAATGAAGCTCTGTTGCTTGGATATCACTAGATCCTGTTACAGCGTAATATAAGTACATAACGATTGATGTGTACATTAGCATAATGACTAGCTAGCCGCTAGCTGCTAACTGTCGCCTCGTTAATATCAAATCCATCATAATAACAAATCATTACCATGCTGTCATGAACGTGCGGTGCTGTTACGTGTACGCAAATTGACGTGCTTGATGTGAACGAGCATTTTGGTTAAAGTTGCGCATGCGCTATGAGCGCACATACGGGTACTTCTCAGGCATGCTGGGTAATCTGTGACGTTTCACTCTCTCAAAAGTTGGGCCATTTTATCATCATGCGCTAATGAGCAACTCTCATAGGAATGAATGAGGCCCCGCCTCCCACGCTGTATCCAGTTCTTATTATACATCCATGGACAAACCCCGTGATAGTCCTCAAGCTCTGTGATTGGAGAGTGTGCTCCGAGGGTTACGCTGAGCCTCGAACAGCACTTGAAATGGGATGGAACCACGGCAGACTGTCCAAAACTGGATTTGAACGGGTCCACCCAGAACTACACATGCTGAATATTGTGTTTCGCAACATGTTCTCTATCTATGGCACGTCTCTACTGGGAGTTGTAGTTTTAAAAGACGTTTTCGTATTTCCCATAATAAGAAGTTGCCAGTATTAAACTGTGTACATCCCTGGAGGTTTAGGGGATAGGAAACACTCACATTTAAAACATATAATTAATAAATGGGTGAAAATTGCTTGTGCCCATAATGGGCAGCATTAATATATATACCCACATGACAGCTAAGGTCAGAAGAGCTTTATTTAACAGCTGGTCTTATGTCTGTGACCCCTCCTGTTGTTAATTGATAAACCTGAAACATGCACTTGTCAAGGTTCAGAGGCACATTTTGCAAATATGGCAGTAGCCATCGATCATCTTAAGATAAGATATACTTTATTGATCCCAAGTTGGAAACAATTGCGTTACATCAGCATGTGTAACAGTTGTAAATATGCAGTGGTGTTTATTTGTAAATCATTTAGTATAATCACACAAATTCTGTGTTTTATATTTAATAATTCTGTGTTCTTTATTTATTGATTGTTCAATACCTGACAAGGTCGGAGATGAAAAACTTGGGTCGCAGGTTCCTCAACAGTGCATCACAAGACATCTATCAATATGTGTTTATACCTCCACCATTAAACTGTCATATTCTGCACATTTCTTATACTATCTACATACATCTTATAAGAGTATAATACATATGTATAATATCAGTTAAAATAAGTGCTTCAACATAGTTAACATTGCTGGAGGTATACACAAAGTTTTTCATTCAATGCATAACTACACCACAGTTGTGTAGGCCTATATGATATGTCAATAAACCTTAGAAAATCTTGAAATCTTGAAAGGGATGTGCAAAATAGTCATTATATACAGTCTTTAATTAACTATTAGTAGAGAATAACGAGTAATGAATATACTTTATAGGGATCCTATTAATATCTAATAATAAAAATAATGAAATTCAATATCATGCTTTAACCACTAGGTGTCCCTTTATATCAGCTGTGCACCTTTATGGTGTAAATACAGCCTATCTACCAATTGGATCAAATATAAAAGTCAGCCGAATTAGTGTTGATACTGCAAGGAGACGTATTGTGTGAAAATAAATGTAAGATGTTGTTTAATGGCTGATATATTTATGATCCACGTCACGTTTTCTGTTCCTCATGTTTGTCTAGAAGTCTTCTCATCAGGGCTCTATAAATACAGAGCTACGGCAGATATGTAATATTTAATGCAGCCGAACCGTGTATTACAATGCCGTTATGTGATGACTTTCAAAGAGAAAAACAAGCACACTCGGAATAAAGTGTTTTCGGTCTGTTTCCGGTATTTGTTAATGACGATGTGCTGTGAGATGTGAGACTGGAATTGCACAGGGGAAAATAACGTATCTATGTCATCATTTTAGATGCGGATTTTGTTAAACTAATACGTTTGCGCTGTGGACCAACACTATACTTTGACGGGGAAGGGAGTAGCAATAAAGATAACACCATTAAACAGTTACACAACATAACAGAAATAATATCGATAGCAGCGTCCCTAGCAACCACCTTGGTAACAATGAAAACGTTCTATGGACGCAATTTCCTGAAGTAATCTTCGTAATAACTAGCAAACTAAAGATCATGTACATCCACTGCACACATAATCTGAAATAACAACTCATATTTCTCGCATCAAATGACATCAAAACGCATTTAAATAGGCATTTTACAACGAGAATAAAACGAAGTTCGGCCATGTTTTTTTTTTCTGCAGGGAGAAATGTGAAGATCACGTGACATAGACGCCAGCCATTGGAATTAATGGTGAAAAAAAACGTAGGGATCCTACAATTTCAGAGGCGTTTTTGTAGAAATACTACGTCCTACGTTGTGGACCAACGTAGTTATTACACGTTTTTTTGTGAGACTGGGTTGTAATACACTGTATTATACAATCATTAGGAGAGAGCTTGACTTTTCACAGGGCAACTCGCTAGCGGGCAACTCAACAGCAGGAAAACAGAGCTCATGGTTGTGGCCCCCAAGGCGCTGCTCCAGACGGTTGGTGACTTCATCCTTGAGGTTGACGGCTGCTCCATTTCCCCATCTCCTGAAGTCCGCAACCTGGGTGTCATCTTTGACTCCACCCTTCCTTCCACTCCCACGTCAAGTCTGTGACCAAATCTGTCTTTTTCCATCTAAGGAACATTGCCAGACTCCGCCCGTCACTCTCGGAGTCGGTTGCAGAAACCCTAGTCCATGCTTTCGTCACCTCCCTCTTGGACTACTGCAATGGTCTCCTGTTTGGGGTCCCCAACAAAACCCTGGACAGGCTCCAGGATGTTCAAAACTGTGCTGCTAGGGTACTCACACATACAAAGCCATGGCAGCACATGACTCCCACCCTCATCCACCTCCACTGGCTGCCGGTCAAGTCCCGCATAACTTACAAAATCCTCCTCCTCACCTACAAGTCCCTCCATGCCCATGCCCCCCACTACTTATCGGATCTCCTCCGCCCACATGCCCCACCCCGGAACCTGCGGTCTTCAGACTCCGGCCTGCTTATCGCCCCCCGCACCAACCTGCGATCCTTCGGGGACAGAGCCTTCAGTGTGGCAGCCCCCACCCTCTGGAATGCTCTCCCTGCGGAGATCTGCAACATCCCCACGCTTGACGCCTTCAAAAGGGCCCTCAAGTCCCATCTGTTTGCCAAGGCCTTCAACCCCTAATTGATTTGTTGTTTTGTCTGTCTGACTGTTGGGTCCTTGGGTCCCATGAAAGGCGCTATATAAATCCAAGCTATTATTATTAGTTTACAAAAAACAAAAACTGTTGTGAATGAATAAATGATAACGTTTTTTTGAAGTGGACTAAATAATACGGGAGAGTCTTAAAATGTTTGTTCTTTGTAGAAAATTATATTTCTGCAAACATCATTAATATTACAACTGGTATTGAACCTTTTAAAAAAAAAATGGAATTTAATATGCATTAATAGGAACGTTCCTGACCCTCAGGAGGTATTCATCAGGCTGAAATTAGTCAAGTTAAAGTTAGTAGAGCTTGTAATGGTTAAAAATGACTACATGTTGTTTTATCTGTCACATCATCCACATCATATTGGTGTTTTTTCTCCCAGTCTTGGAGCAGTATGGAAGACATAAGGCAGAAACAGCAGAGGCCATCAGTGCTGCGCCAGGTTTCCCAAACCGCTTCCAGTCAACTCCACGGTACGCACAATCCTCCGAGTCCTGAGCACCACAACAGCAACATATTCATCTGATACAACCCTTCATTTAAGTGTGCTAACGTTTTTTTTAGCTACGCTATTGTTGTATTCAGTATTTATTTCAGTCTGCACAAACAATTAGCCTTTATACAAATTTTGCAACTGGACATGAGACATTCTTTCTTGCAACGTAGAGCTTGATGCTATTCATGTACAATTTAGATCAAATGCCTACATAAATACTATATTTTTGTGCATCCAGAAAATAATGCAGTCGTCTTCATTTGCAAGGAAGAGGTGGATGCAGACTCTCTTCCCCAGTCTTCCTCACCACACATGGGCTCTTCCTCTCCCAGGCAGAATCATCACTTCCTCCCAGTGAGGAGAGATGTTCATGTTCAGAACTCCATGGAGGCCAGGATTCATGATGGGTGACTTTCTCAAATGTCCACCGAATGGTGTCTTTCCTTGTACTGCACTTTCAGCCTGAAAGCGCTGCCGTTATTTCATTGGTTCAGAAATGGTATCACTGAGATATTTGTGTTCACACCAGCATCTCAGGCAGGACCACTGCTCTGTCTGTGGGGGGGCTCTGCCGCTGGCCCGGCTGTGATGTGCTGTCTGAGGATTTCCCCTCTTTCTTAAAGTAAGTAGACTGCTGAATCCTACAGTAACAGCACACTTGTCTTTGAATTGGTATGGTATTTTTGGAAAATGATCAGGAGGTACATATCCTCTTCAGTTGATATTAGTAATGTAATGTGAAAATAACCTAGCAATATCAAACAATGTTTGCATCTTTAAAATATTTGTTCAGCACATATGTTATTCCATCTTACCCAGAGTACAATACATCTGTCAGGCAGTACCATGCCCTCATGTTGTGTTGTTTTGAAGCACATTAAGTTTGTAATGGCACTTGCTCTTGTTCATCATTTGGTAATTGAGTTGATGTGTGTTGTGGCTTGATACACAAATCAATGGAGGAAAGAACATCATCCCAATATCTGTTTGATTCCCAAATAAGCTGGAAGGTAAGCTCTGTCCTGTTTGGTATTCCAGGCACCTCCACTCTGAACACAGTCCTGGTGACAGGAGCATCGCTCAGTGGAAGCTCCAGCAAGACGTCGTCCAGTGCATTGAGAGCCAGGTGGGAACTAGACAAGCCTAGAAGGTCTGAAACGACACAGATATACATTAATATCCTAGGAAATGAAATTGATATTGAGTATTACTGATCTACTCTAAATGTTTCAGAAAACTGATTGTATGCCTCATTGATGATTACCAAAGTGTGTTGAAGCTATTATGGATGTTGGAATATTTCCTCTATATATTTTGTGGGTGTTTCTATAAAGCTTTTATCCTAATGACACATGAAAACCAAATAAAAGGAGCGTTGTCTCTTTAGGCTATAACTGAGAGTCCACTACAGGACAAACACAGCTCTAATGTTTGTCATACACATTACATGTCACGTCTTAGCCACTTTTATCCAAAGCCACTTACATACGGTCCGGCAGTAGCTCAGTCAGTAGGGGCTTGGGCTGTGAGCCGTAGGGTCGCCGGTTCAAGTCCCCAACCAGACCTAAATATGGAGTGTGGACTGCTACTTGGAGAGGTCCCAGTTGACCTCCTGCCCTGCCGTGGTGCCCTTGAGCAAGGCACCAGACACCCCCTCCCCCCCCTCCCCCCCCACTCCCATTGCTCCCCGAGAGCTGTGCAATAGCTGCCCACTGCTCCTAGTACATATCCTGGGGCTAGGATGGGTTAAAACCAAGCGGCAAACTCTGGGGAACAGCCGGGACGCCAATACGGAAGTGCCACACACTGCAGTTCATACATGGGCCGCTAGGAACTGGCTGCAGGAAGGAGCAATTTCCATAGACCCCCATGTTAAAATCCCCAACTTTACAGCAGAAAAAAACATGTTTCTACCCATGGATGCAATACTTATTATTATCGATATAGTTAGATTCCACCTTCATGATTATGAATCTGTGAGTGAATTGTTTTCTAACACGACCCTTTTATTTATATTAGGTCTTAAAGTTTGTGCATAAATTAGGGCGTGGTCACTTTGATGGACACGTACATGCCTCACTGTCAGCTAACAGCAACTTGTCCACTCTGCTAGGCTACAACCATAGAGGCTACAACGTTAGTTAGTCATAGTACTGTACTTGACCCTTTAGCTTTAGCCGTGTTCGTGGTGATTGTGCCTTTTAGGGAATATTGTTACAAATACCAGACAATTAAAATGTCGTGCTGTGCGCTTGAATGTACTAACAGAACTTCCAAGAAGTCTAAAATGATTATACATGTTAACCCCGTTCGCAGGTGTTTGTGTGCTTGGTAGCTTAGCTTGTTACTTATTAGCCAGATAAGGACGTAACCATTTATGCATACATATACATTTTAGTTTATGATTCAGCCTTGGGTAAGACTTTTATCGTCTATGGCTATGACGCCCGGAGCTAGCCCACTGCGGCTCCGTTAGCTCCGGGCGGTGGAGTCCGTCTTTTCTCAACGTGTGAATGACAAGCATTAAGAATAACAAAATATAGCTAATTCTCTTGCAGATTGTCTCATTTGATTATGAATGTAACGTTTATATAGGGGAACTACACTGTTAGCAGTAACTTGGTATGCATGTATTTCATGTTAGCTTAGCTTCTTAGCCTGAGCTAGCTCTGTTTACTTCCAGTTCGGAGGCAGCAGGTCCCGCCTCGGCTCCGCCTCTTTGCCCTTATTTGGAGCAGGCGGGATTAGACTCTGACGTCACAGTCGAGCCGTTAGTGGCCGACTCCGCCTACTAAGGGCTTCACGGCAACTCTGCAGAATCCTATGGGTGACGTCACGGACACTACGTCCATTTATATATACAGTCTATGGTTAAAAGCAGAGAACACATGTGTGTGCTGTGTGCTCTGCATGTGTGACCATTACAGAGGGTTTCATCCCTCCCAATCAGGGACGTGCACAGGTACGGGCTAATGTTGCCCGGGCAATGGCCCGTTTGGCCTTTTCGGCTGACCTGACCCCTGGAGAGAGCGAGAGTTTGTTTTTGTTTTTTCTGTTGTGGCCGAATCAACATGATAAGCCCACAATTAGTATTGTAGCGTCTCGCTGCGGGAAACACACTTTGTCAGTGCTGTCATCTGCCTACTTGTTGTTATTGTGCTTCTGTCTTTCTGTGTCTTTTCATCTGTAAACTCCCTCAACGGGGCCGCTCGCTCTCTTTTCTTGATCGCCCTCTCACGGGTGAACAGTTCAAGGTCTGTTTATCATTGTAGGATTTCTGCCATGTCTCTACCACTTTAGTTTGACCATTAAGTTATGAAATACATAAATAAGTAATTTGATACCTTACCGTTACTGCGCTCTTAAAGAATGATAAGAATAATGCGTATTGAACTGGTTTAATTAATTAGTGAGTTTATTTAAGGTAATTAGTTAGAGGCCCTATGTTATCAGTATGTCTGGACCGTACAGCAGTTACAATGGTCTGGTAAAACTACATTAGAACAGAATTGTCCCCATTTTGTCTTTAATAGTTACTAACATTAGATATTTTAATGAGATATGTACCGCAAAACAAAAAATGTCCCTGGTTTTCATTTTTAAAATCAAGTCACCGAATGCAAGTAGTCACCTTAGTTTATTTTGTTATGAGATGTGAATTACTGTTCAATTTAGTTGATGTAATAATAGCTTGGTTTCTTTTACATTAAAAACAAGTTACAATTTTCGAAAGACGTCTTATGTTTTTTTTCGGGGGGGAGGCCCTTTTTCCAGTTTAGAGCAATAGCCCCTCCAAATGTCTGTGCACGTCCCTGCTCCCAATGTTATTATTATTATCATTATTATACATTCAATGCTGTGGGGTGAAGTGTCTTGCCAAAAGACACAGAGCAATGCTGACTGCAGCGGGATTTGAACCGGTGCCCCCCCGCTACGAAGATCAACGCACTAAAGCACTGAGCCACACTTGTCACCTGCCAGCATCCTTACAAATGTTAAATAAGGACTTACAAACACCGTGTGTGTCATGTTGTAAAATCACTTATTTAATGTGATGTATATTTAACCATAGGCTTTCTCTTTTCCAGCTCATCCTGGAAAAACAGAAGCTCATTGCAATGCAACTTCATCTACACCTCTCTGAACACAAACACACTGATTTGGTATGTTGGTTCAAAGTATGTATTGTTTCTTCTAGATTTGTGTGCTTTACTAGAATTTAGCTAAGTGTAGCTTGAAGAATTCATTCAAAACTTTATATTTAGCCAAGATTCTTAGTGACTGATTTTCTACCTGGAAAGAAAGCAGATGAATGAAAGTGTTTTCATATCTTCCTCCATCCATGCACACTGAAGGCAGCGTCTCAATGGCCGTACAGCCTGCGTCTGTTTCTGCCCCAGCCCCCGGGCACAGAGGGAGACAGAGTGCAACAGTGGGGCATCAAACATCCAGAGGGGAGGGGGGGGCAGCACGGCCCCAGAGCTCCTGCCTCTGCCCACCTGCTGCCAGGTAAGTTTTCTATGGAAGTGTAATACAGTTTATTTTGCTTACACACGTAAACATGGCTCATTTTCTCAAAACCCTTAAAACAATTCACAAAATCACACACCCAAAGTGCAGAACACCTCTTATATCCTGCAGAATGACTTACTGCACCTAAAACTACATAAACACCTCATTTAGAGTTCCAGCTTCTTTGTCCACCCAAAGACACAACGCTGTGCTCAATCTAAAGCACACTCGTCTCTTATGGCGTTCTGTATGTAGAGAATTCTGCGCTAAGTAAGTGCAGAAACACAAATATTCTGTTGAAACAACACTTTAATTTTTCTACACAGTCCATCAGCGCAACATACACACATACAGTGACAGTTAAGGGTATAAAACATGTGCACACTATCAAATACAGTAAAGGGAAAAGAAAACTTTAAGGAACAAATATTTAGCAGAGGAAAGAAAAATACTTAGGCTGCATTTGACCACCTAGCTGGCTCTGGCCACATCATCAACATCACAGGCAACATTTCCCCTGGAGACATGCAGGGAGGAAGTGCCTGTTGATTCAGCTCTGGACCCTAACCAGGGTCATCATCACAGGCCTCCTCTCCTCTCCTCTCCTCTCCTCTCCCCTGCCTGCAGAGGAGAGGAGAGGAGAGGAGAGGAGAGGAGGCCTGTGATGATGACCCTAACCAGGGTCATCATCACAGGCCTCCTCTCCTATCCCCTGCCTGCAGAGGAGAGGAGGCCTGACGCTCACTCAGCTCCAACCTGACTTCAGTTCATCCTCCCTCTCTCTCATCCTCCCTCTCTCATCCTCCCTCTCTCTCATCCTCCCTCTCTCATCCTCCCTCTCTCTCATCCTCCCTCTCTCTTCCTCCCTCTCTCTCATCCTCCCTCTCTCATCCTCCCTCTCTCTCATCCTCCCTCTCTCTTCCTCCCTCTCTCTTCCTCCCTCTCTCTTCCTACCTCTCTCTTCCTCCCTCTCTCATCCTCCCTCTCACATCCTCCCTCTCTCTCATCCTCCCTCTCTCTTCCTCCCTCTCTCTTCCTCCCTCTCTCATCCTCCCTCTCTCTTCCTCCCTCTCTCTTCCTCCCTCTCTCTTCCTCCCTCTCTCATCCTCCCTCTCTCTTCCTCCCTCTCTCTTCCTACCTCTCTCATCCTCCCTCTCTCATCCTCCCTCTCACATCCTCCCTCTCTCTTCCTCCCTCTCTCTCATCCTCCCTCTCTCATCCTACCTCTGTCATCCTCCCTCTCTCTCATCCTCCCTCTCTCATCCCCCCTCTCTCTTCCTCCCTCTCTCTCATCCTCCCTCTCTCATCCTCCCTCTCTCTCATCCTCCCTCTCTCATCCTCCCTCTCTCTCATCCTCCCTCTCTCTTCCTCCCTCTCTCATCCTCCCTCTCTCATCCTCCCTCTCTCTTCCTCCATCTCTCTTCCTCCCTCTCTCTTCCTCCCTCTCTCATCCTCCCTCTCTCTCATCCTCCCTCTCCCTCTTGCTGCTATCCATATATCCATGTTTGTTGTAAAAAGGTATTATGTGGAGCCTTGTTCGAGTGCTTACATCCTGATTGCTGAGTCAACAATAAAGCAGTTTGGTGTTTATGGTCATTTGGCACGTGTATTTATTTATTGGTTCATGTGTGTAGCATTTCTAATGGCAGGGTTTTGAAAACGGCAAACAAGTGAATATGTCAGATTTATGTGTCTTACTTAGAGAACCGTGTGCAGTGTTTTGCAAAAAGTGCCAGGTTGAATTGCAAATTGGGTTCAGAGCTGAAAATGTGTTTAGAGTTTTAGAGATTTCAGCTCAGGTTTTGCTCTTTGAGTGTGAGTTTAAATAATTGTACATACATGTAATTTCGTTCCAATGCTACGATTGTGTTAGCAAATACATGTGCCTAACTGATTATTTCTTGACTCATCAATCAGGATGTAAGCACTATATAAAGACTGCAGGTAAGTATTTTTTTGCAACATAGATAGAAGCAACATGTGAGGACGAATTGAAGTCAATTGAGGAGTTATTTGGGCGTGGTGGTGGAGGCTGTATGACCGTCAGCCCTGTGGTGCATGCCTGTCCAGCAGGCAGTGGAGCAGGACTCTGATGTCACAAACCGGATCAGGGAATGTGACAAAAGAGGGGAAACAAGTCAGGTGAGTGGTTAGCAATGTATTTATTCAGGTGACAACATAGTATCCATGTAAGGGACGAGTTGTGTCTTCCATCAGTGTTCAGCCAGTAAATATATTGCCTGTCATGCTGATTAGTCGCTGTGGCCAGTCCCAGCTCGGTTAGGTATTGTTCTTTCCGCTTTTTTGGACAAAAAAATATTGTTTATTTTCTCATGGTTTTCTTTTTCCTTTACTGTATTTGGTAGTGATCACATGGTTCCCACAACTGTAACTGTTTGTGCTTTGCATGCACGTTGCACTGATTAGTTGTTTCGAAAACTAAAAGGTTTTGTTTCAACAGTGTACTGTATTTGTGTTTCTGCATTTATTTCTGTAAAGCAAGATTCTTTACATACAGGGGCCAAAGGGTGGATAGTGGCCCCGCGTCGGGGAAACTCGATAGGCCCGGATCGCCAAAGGGAACACAGGGGGTGGAGCTTGAGCAGTGTCAGGGGCTGGAACTTGAGCCGGGGCTCGGGCTGGTAGCAGGGCTGACTGAGGGCCAGCAGTCCGGAGCAAGCAACAGTTTCAACAAAATCCTTTATCCAGCCGGGTAAAAAACATACAATCCAGAGAGCTTTGTCAGAGCTTCCAGAGGTCTGTAGACGAAGTCAGTCCAACAGACCCTGATATCTCTGAGTTATCTGGCTTAACTAACCCTAACAAACGAGATACGACGCTGGTTATCAACTCGGTAAGTCAACCAGGGTTTCTCTGTCCAGAGCGTGTTCACGTGAAAGGGGCAGGGTTAGCGTACCGACAGCAGAAGGTCATACTTCATGAAAGAAGTGTAAACTATCATGTTAGACAAATATGAAGAAGTTAAACTTTAAACATCCATGACTCAAACACTAAAAGCAATATAATATGTTATCTGTAATATGACTTGATAGCTTTAACCTCGGCACACAGAGCTCTGATTGGTCAGCAGGCGGTGCTTTCACTGAGTTGATCTCTTATCTGGAACATAACCTGCTCCGGAGCAGGTTTGGTGTTCATGGAGATCTACCCCAGTAAGAAGTGAAGCAGCGTCGTAGGACAGAAAACTCAGAGTTAACCCTGAAGTTACCTCGCTAACCGAACATCCTGCTTCTAGTACAGGCCCCTGGTATGCCAGTCGTAAAGCTACTCTTTTGTAGTTCGTTGTCGGAGCTATCCTCCACTCCCCATAGCAGCAGACAAGGGAGTAGGACAGCTCAAAAGGTTCTTCCTCAAATAACTCGTCCGCTCGGTCCATGTTCTGGTCAGATCCTTCTGTCTGGCTTGGGAGCAGAGCAGGGTGGACCCAAATGCAGAACGTACAAACAAAAAAAATACCTTAGTAGGACAACGCCAGGCAAAATAAAAGTAACAAACTCTAGGCAATCAATGCACTAATCCACAAATGACATACAAGGATCTGACAACAACTAACAGACCACCAGAACTGACAAAGCATGCAAGACTAATCACGAGGATAAGACCCAGCTGGGTAGGGAAGGCAAACACAAAGGTTATCAAACAGGAGGGAACACAGAGACAGGAAGTAAAAACAGACGTGAGACAGGGGGCGAACACTGTTCAAAATGAAACAGGAAACAGACAGATCTTAACACTCTGTTTTTGCATGCTCTTAAACCCACCTGTTCAGTGCTATAGTTTCCCACTAACACTCTGTGGTTTGACAGGAAACTATCTTATAAGATCAGATGAATAACCACATGATTGTAGTCCCATGTGCTTGTTGACATGAATTGATGATCATTATTTTTTGTTGTACAGATTTGGTTCCAAGTATTGAATGCTACAAATACAACAACATCAGGCCTCCGTACACCTATGCGTACTTGATAAGATGGGTGAGTCTCTCTCAGGAGGTGCTGTGAGATGTTCCATTATTTGTGAAGAAATGTGTGTATTTTTTAACAGCAGCACAGCAATAATGCAAAGCATGTTAACAGTATGACATTTGAAGAAGTTGTAATTGCACAAATGAAAGTTTAACACAAAATAAACTATAACATGACATATAACACTAACATTATCACTCAAAACAGCACCTCTGGTTACAGTTTAATATTGACTTGTGTTTCAATGTAGTCGTTTTTAGTAGTGTTTGCCATAGTGCCTCCGGTTACAAGCAGCTGGGTCAGATGTAGTCTGCTACCAACTGCACCGTCTCTGATCTGTCAACACATTGGATTACAGTCTTCTCACTGTGTCATTGTGTGTTTCTCTCACTGTGTCTGTGTGCAGTCCATCCTGGAGTCTACTGACAAACAGTGCACGTTGAATGACATTTACAACTGGTTCACGACCATGTTCTTCTACTTCAGACACAACACTGCTACCTGGAAGGTTTGAACACACACATTCATTCTGCTCAGAAGTATTTATGATGGGTAGAGCCTAACTGCAAATGTCACTTGCTAAATCATGTATGTACACTGAAATGCAACTTCACAGTTTTGTCCACTCCTTCTTACAATTGTTCAGACTTGTTAATATCACTTACATTGCAACACGTTCACATTTGGTGAACATAATACATCAAAAGACTTCTCTAATGTTTGACCTGCTCATATCTTTGATATGCTGATAGTTCTACACCTAATAATGACCTGATGTGGCTAATACTGGGTTTTAAACGTTCTGAAGCCACATGAGGTCAGGTGACGGTGTCTGACACACATTTCCAAAAAGCACGCACAGAGATGCAGTTTAATTCCACTCGAAAATTATGATTTATTAAACAATAAACTCGTCAAAGATAATGTGTGAAAAGAATGTGCTAAATAGTGCGGCAAAAATAATTTAAACAATATGCCAAATAATGTGATCTACTTTATAGAATGATGCGCTTAATAATGTGGTCCGAAACCTCCGCCATCTGACCCAAAAACATACAAGTGTCTCGTCAATTTAAAGCCTCAAACACCACAGGGGGAGGCTGACGTCACACAATCACAGAGTGCTAGAGAGCGCCTGCAAACAAAACATCATTATATATATATATATTACATAAATATCTTAACAGTTCTAAAAAAAATTGTTCGTAACTAATGCTGTTAGATAATTTCATCATAAATCATAAAGCGATTAATGGCTCCAAAAATCTCTTAATAAGTGAGTTTGACTGTGGTGTTCTCATAGCAACATATCTATATCCATTCAACAAGGCAACAGTAAAAAGGTAATGAGGCTAAATGAAACCGCATTTTCATTTACTTCAGCCAACAAGATATAATATTAGAGTTCTCCATTTTTTTAGATCATGTCATCATAATTACAAATGCACTATTTAGAACTTGGAAGCTGGCAATCACGTTAACTCCTTCGTGACAGGAAGATTGCATTATGGTTAAACCAGTGGTTCTCAAACTTTTTCTGTCAGGCCCCCCCTTTGGAGAAAAA